>ML290520.1:0-10740 GCA_005239495.1 Nicotiana undulata | reverse complement strand
CTCAGCCTATTTCCATTCCCCCTTATCGTATGGCTCCTAAGGAGCTAAAGGAGTTGAAGGAGTTGTTGGTCAAGGGGTTCATCAGGCCGAGTGTGTCGCCGTGGGGTGCTCTAGTCTTATTTGTGAAGAAGAAGGATGGGTCTATGCGGATGTGCATTGACTACTGCCATCTGAATAAAGTGACCATCAAGAATAAGTATCCTCTCCCGCGCATCGATGATTTGTTTGATCAGTTACAGGGTGCTCGCGTGTTTTCCAAGGTTTACTTGAGATCGGGTTATCATCAGCTGAGGATTCGGGCTTCAGATGTTCCGAAGACTACATTTCGTACCAGATATGGCCATTATGAGTTCCTGGTGATGTCCTTTGGTGTAACTAATGCCCCAGCAGCATTCATGGACTTGATGAATAGGGTATTCAGGTTGTATATTGATTCCTTCATCATCGTCTTCATTGATGACATATTGATCTACTCACGGAGCCTGGGAGAGCACGAGCAGCATTTGAGAGTTATGATTCATACCTTGCGAGAACAGAAGCTATATGCTAAGTTCTCCAAGTGTGAGTTTTGGTTAGAGTCTGTGGCATTTCTGGGGCATGTGGTGTTCGGTGAGGGTATCAAGGTTGATCCGCAGAAGATTGAGGCAGTTCAGAGTTGGCCACGTCGTACTTCAGCTACAGAGATCAGGAGTTTCTTGGGCCTAGCAGGCTATTATCGCTGATTCGTGGAGGGGTTCTCTTCTATTGCAGCTCTGTTGACCAGATTGACTCAGAAGAATGCCCCGTTTCGGTGGTCCGGCGAGTGTGAGGCGAGCTTTCAGAAGCTCAAGTCAGCTTTGACCTCAGCACCAGTTATGTCATTGCCTTCTGGTTCTGGGATGTATACTGTGTATTATGACGCTTCACGCGTCGGGTTGGGGTGGGGTGCTGATGCAGGATGGCAGGGTTATTGCTTATGCTTCGCGACAGCTGAAGGTTCATGAGAAGAATTATCCTGTGCACGACTTATAGTTGGCGGCGATTGTTCATGCTTTGAAGATTTGGCGGCACTATTTGTATGGTGTGTCATGTGAGGTCTACACTGATCACCGCAGTTTGCAGCACTTATTCAAGCAGAGGGACCTTAACTTGAGGCAGCGGAGATGTCTTGAGTTGTTAAAAGATTATGATCTCACTATTTTGTATCACTCGGGCAAGGCGAATGTAGTAGCAGATGCTTTGAGCAGGAGGGCAGCGAGTATGGGTAGTTTGGCCTACATTGCAGCTGAGGAGAGACCTTTAGCCTTGGACATTCAGTCCTTGGCCAATCGCCTTGTGAGATTGGACCTTTCGGAGCCTCGTCGAGTTTTGGCTCATGTAGTTGCTCAGTCTTCATTGTTGGGGGAGATTAAGGCTCGACAGTTTGATGATCCATGCCTTGCAGAGCTTCGGGATACGGTGGTCCAGAGCAGGACCAAGGGGGTTACTTTAGGCGAGGATAATGTCTTGAGGCTCCAGGGTCGTTTATGTGTTCCTAATATTGATGGCTTGAGGAAGAGAATTTTAGAAGAGGCCCACAGTTCTCGGTATTCTGTTCATCCGGGTGCGACGAAGATGTACCGTGATTTGAAGCAGCACTACTGGTGGAGGCGGATGAAGAAAGATATAGTGCAGTTTGTGGCTAGGTGTCTCAATTGTCAGCAGGTCAAGTACGAGCACCAGAGGCCAGGAGGCTTGTTTCAGCAGATGCCCATTCCTGAGTGGAAATGGGAGCGCATCACCATGGACTTTGTGGTTGGGTTGCCTCGGACTTTGCGGAAGGTTGACGCGGTTTGGGTCATTGTGGATAGGTTGACCAAATCGGCGCATTTCATTCCTGTGGCTACTACTTATTCTACGGAGAGGCTGGCCCAGATTTATGTTCGGGAGATAGTCCGGTTGCACGGTGTGCCGGTGTCCATTATATCAGATCGAGGTCCTCAGTTCACCTCGCACTTCTGGAGAGCATTGCACAGTGGGATGGGCACTCAGATATACATCAGCTCAGCATTTCACCCTCAGACTGATGGTCAGTCGGAGCGTACAGTCCGGTTGCACGGTGTGCCGGTGTCCATTCGAGGCTTTATATGGTCGGCGATGTCGTTCTCCGATTGGGTGGTTTGAGCCTGGCGAGGCCAAGCTATATGGTACAGATCTGGTGAGAGATGCCTTGAAAAAGGTGAAGATTATTCAGGAAAGGCTCCGTACAACACCGTCTAGGCAGAAGAGCTACGCGGATCAGCGGGCGCGTGATGTGGCATTTATGGAGGGAGATAAGGTTATGTTGAAGATTTTGCCGATGAAGGGTGTTATGAGATTCGGGAAGAAGGGCAAGCTGAGCCCCAGATTTATAGGCCCTTTCGAGGTGTTGAGGCGAGTCAGGGAGGTTGCTTATGAGCTTGCTTTACCTCCCGCCTTATTGAGAGTTCATCCGATATTTCATGTATCCATGCTCCGGAGATATCATGCCGATTTCTCTCACGTGATTGATTTCAGCACTATTCAGTTAGATGAGAAGTTGGGCTTCGAGGAGGAGCCAGTTGCTATTATTAATAGGCAGGACCGCCATTTGAGGTCTAAGAGAATTTCTGTCGTAATGGTCCAGTGGAGGGGCCAACCAGTAGATGAGGCAACTTGGGAGTCCAAGGAAGACATGCGGAGCAGGTATCCACAGCTATTCGGCACTTCAGGTATGATTCTACGTCCGTTCGAGGACGAACGTGTGTTTTAGAGGGGGAGATTGTGATGACCCCAAGGGGGGTCATCTTATGTAAAGTTAATTATGACTGTGTTCTGAGGCCTCGAAAGCCTCTGTTAATCTCACCTCGATGTGCGTGCGCAGCCCGGGCGCGTAGCCGGGAAGCCTTTTATGTGAAAACTTGATTAAGAGTTTAATTTATGATAATTAATTGAATAAAGTTGACTTTGGTCAACATTTTTGGTAAACAGACCCGGACCAGTGATCTGACGATCCCGAAAGGTCCGTAGGGAAATATGGGACTTGGGCGTATGCCCGGAATTGAATTCTGAGGACCCAATTCCGAAAAATGAATTTTTAAAGAAAATTATTTATCGAAAATATTAAAGGCTTATGAAAATGAACCTTGATGTGAAACCTGTGCTGTCGGGCCCGTATTATGATTTCGAAGCCCGGAACAGGTTCAATATGTGTTATTTAAGTTATATGTGAAATTTGGTAAGAAACGGACTTGATTTGACGGGTTTCGGATCAAAATGGGAAAATTGGAGTTAATGAAGTTTTGAGGATTTTCATAGAATTTGAAATTTGGCTTGAAATGTGATTTTGTGTTCCCGAGGTCCGAATGAAATTCCGAGACCGGTGATAGTTCCTTTATGTCATGCATGACTTGTCTGAAAAATTTGAAATCATTTTGAGTAGTATAGACCGGTACGGTGCATTAAAGTGAATTCTAGAATTTCAAGTTCTTAAGTTTTGATTCAATTTGGTTTTGGGGTTCAATTTCGAGTTTCATTGTTATTTTTCATGTTCCGAGAGTTCGAGCGAGTCCGTATCACGAATACAGACTTGCCGGTGCTTTTGGACGGGGTCCCGAGGGGCTCGGGTGAGTTTTGGACCCCCGGGAGCTAAGTTAGAAAAACTAAAAATTTCTGCTATCTGGTTTCCTTCTCTGCGATCGCAGAAGGTGGGTTGCGATCGCGGAGAAGAATTTTGCTGGGCGGTTGATTGTTCTCTGCGATCGCAGCCTCCCCTTTGCGATCGCAGAGGTCTGGGTTCCACACCTTCGCGATCGCAGCCCTTTTCTCGCGATCGCATTGAGTTGCATCTGGGCCGGGTGGGTTTGTTCTTCGCGATCGCAGGACCTCTGCCGCGATCGCAGAGGTCTAGCCAGTTGGCCTTTGCGATCGCTGGGCCCTTGTCGCGATCGCAGTTAAGGAATCCCTGGGCAGTTTTATAAAATACGAGACTTAGCATTTTTCCTCAATTTTCATCTTCCTCCTCAAGTTTTTAGAGAGCTCTTCAAGGGACCTTCCACCACTGTTATTGAGTTGCGAGTCCTCGGGTGTAGAGTTCAGAGTTTCAGGCGCAATTGTGGTCCGAGGGGTAGATTCGACACGAGGTGAGTCTCCTTTCTAACCTTGTAAGAGGGAATTGTCCCCATAGGTGATGTATATGCTATGTGTAAATTGTTTGGGGGCTACGTACGCGCCAAGTGACGAGAGTCCGTACGTAGCGGCTATTATTGTTATGTCCGGGTAGTTAGGCCCACATCATGCCTTGTATGCTTTCTCGTAATGCCTTATATGTTTTTCCTTGTAATGTTTTATACGATTTATTGTGACGCCATGTGTACTATAAGGTTGTATTTTGTATAGTGTTGTTCCTCTGAGGCTTTATGGAAAAATTGTTGAATGGTAAGGAATTTGTTATGGAAAGTGTTGAGAAATTATGAATATGGGATCCGGCCGTGCGCCACGGCAGTGTTGAAAAGAAATTTAAATGAATATGGGATCGGGCCGTACGCCACGGCAGTGTTGAAAAGAAATTGAAATGAATATGGGATCGGGCCGTACGCCACGGCAGTGTTGAAAAGAAATTGAAATGAATATGGGATCGGGCCGTACGCCATGGCAGTGTTGAAAACAAATTGAAAT
The DNA here is from genome assembly GCA_005239495.1 of Nicotiana undulata. Lineage (NCBI taxonomy): Eukaryota > Viridiplantae > Streptophyta > Magnoliopsida > Solanales > Solanaceae > Nicotiana > Nicotiana undulata. Next base: position 6,087 of record ML290520.1, on the reverse strand, counting down.
GAATATGGGATCGGGCCGTACGCCACGGCAGTGTTGAAAAGAAATTGTAATGAATAATGGGATCGGGTCGTACGCCACGGCGAGTGTAGAAGGTACCTTATGGGAGTGGGCCATACGCCACGGCGGATCTAAGAATTTGTGACTATTGTTTCGTTCGGTGGTCTTACTCTTGAAAGTGTTTTTATTGTTTAGTTCCGTAGTTGTTTGGACTTCTGCTCCTGATATGTACTTGTTGCTTATTTCTTCACATGCCTACTGTATTTCATTATTTTCTATCATATGTTATTACTGTTGGACCTTAGTGAGTATCGAGTCGACCTCTCGTCACACTTCTTCGAGTTTAGGCGGGATATTCACTGGGTACATATTTATTTAATATGTACTCATGTTGCACTTTCTTTTCTTTTTTGTACTTCACTGTACAGGTCCGGAGGCTGGTACGTCTGATTATCAGGCCGGTGCTAGATATTGATAGCATGGTCATACTTCATGGTGAGCTGCTTTCATGGCGACTTCCTAGAAGCACCTTGGAGTTCTTTTGTTATATTCTCTGTCCATTTCATTCAGACTGAGATGCTGTATATATTGTAGTCATTGTATATTCAGTAGTTTCCCATGACACTTGTGACACTAGTTCCTGGCACACACGCGTAGTGTATGCATATTTTGGGTTTGGGTTGTACAAGCATGCATATGCTTTATTTCCATGTCAAGCTATCATCATGTTTAACCGTTTAAAATTTTGTAAATGTTGACTTGTTTAATTAGATGGGAAGGGTATCACTTAGCGTAATTTGGGTTGGCTTGCCTAACCCCGTCGTTGGGCGCCATCACGACCCCGATTAGGATTCTGGGTCGTGACATTAAGTATGACTTTATAGTGATGAGGTTTATGATGGTGATCGGAAGACATAAGCCCTCGAACCCGAATGTAGATGTATGTGAGGGCTAAAGTGTGATTCTTGAAGTTTGGAATAAATGATTGGGCATTCATGTTCCAGTGAAGGTTGAGAGGTGTTGTAGGACTGCGTAGATTGATTTATTGTTGTTTAAATTGGGTTTTGGGTGAGGGAATTCCATTATAGAACCTTGTAGACGATTTAGCACTTAGTGTTTGATGAAATGCCAATAATGGCCAAGTCTATGAATGCCTCCCTAATAATTGTTCAATTTAGTTATGTTTATGTAGATTGAAGTTTCTAAGAGTAGGTGGAATTTTGTAGTAATTCTAAGGAAATCTCCATCAAGTAATGTTGGCTAAACTCTTTCCATAGAATTGGATTCCACGAATTCCTTATAAACTCCAAGTGTGGTTTGTTCAAGTTCTACTTCTAATGTTTCGAATTGCTTCTAATGATTGATTTACCCAAATGCTTATTGTAACGACCCAGCCAGTCATTTTGAGTGTTGTAGCCCCGTTCCCCCATTTACTGCTTACTCTACGCTCAATTATTGTTATGTGACTTGCTGGGGGTAGTTGGTTTAGGTCTGGGGATGTTTTGGAATGAATTGGGACACTTAGTTCCATGGTTGGAAGCTTAAGTTGAAAGAGTTGACCGGATGCTGACTTATGTGCAAAGGACTCGTGAATAGAGTTTTGACGGTTACGATAGCTCCTTAGGGTGATTTTGGACTTAGGAATGTGTGCGGATAGTGATTTGGAGGTCTGTGGTTAATGTTGGCACGAAATGGAGAAAGTTGAAGTTTTTTAGAAGTTTAACCGAGAGTTGACTTCGTGGTTACCAGGCTCGGATTTTGGAATAAGACATTTGTGTCATTTACAACTTGTGTGCAAAATTTGAGATCAATCGGAGCTGATTTGAAAGGTTTCGACATCGATTGTAGAAGTTCGAATTCATTAGTTTTCCATAGGGTTGAATTGGAGTGAAATTCGTGTATTTGATTTTTTTGATGTGATTTGAGGCATCTACTAAATTCATATCGTGTTTTAGGACTTGTTGGTATGTTCGGTTGAGGTCGCGGGTGCTTCTGGTGGATTTCATATGGTTATCGGAGTGGAATTTGACTTGGAAGCTTGCTGAAGCTTGTGGAGGTTTTGTGATCTGGTTTCCTGTTATGCGATTGCGAGGTTAGTTCCACGATCGCTAAGAGTCTTTATGGACTATTGGTTTTTTCTTCTTTGCATTCGCGGAAAATGCTTCGCGATCACGAAGGTAGTGAACCTTGTGCTACGCGAACGACTGGAGTGGATCGTGTTCGCTGTCACGACCCAGAATCCCAATCTGAGTTGTGATGACGCCCAACGACGGGGTTAGGCAAGACAACAATAATTACACCAAGTGATACCTTTCCCATCTAGTTAAACAGTCAAAGATTCCCCATTTATAACGACAAACATGATACTAGCCTTGAGCGGAAATGAAATCCTAGTAGATACAAGCTGAAATAAAATGCACACATAGATATACATCCCAAAACCCCAAAATATAAATATACACTACGCGTGTGTGCCAGGAACCAGTGTCACGAGTGTCATGGGAAACTACTGAATATACAATGACTACAATATATACAGAGTCTCCGTCTGAATGAAATGAGCGGAGAAATGTAACAAAAGAGCTCCAGGGTGCTGCTAGGAAGTCGCCGAGAAAGCAGCTCACCGAGAAGTATGACCACGGTATCAATATCTAGCGCCGGCCTGATAGTCAGACGTGCCAGCCTCCGGACCTGTACAGTCAAGTACAGAAAAGAAAAGAAAGTGCAGCATGAGTACATATTAAATAAATATGTACCCAGTGAGTATCCCGCCTAAACTCGAAGAAGTAGTGACGAGAGGTCGACTCGATACTCACTAGGGTCCAGCAGTAGTAACATGTGATAAAATATGATGAAATACAGTAGGCATGCCAGGGAAATAAGCAACAAGTACATATACTGAAAGCAGAGAAAATCCAAACAGCTACTGAACTTAAACAATAAACCACTTTCAAGAGTAAGACCACCGAATTAAACAAAAATCACAAATTCTTTGAGTCCGCCGTGGCGTACGGCCCGCTCCCTTATATTTCACAATTACATTTTGAATCTGCCGTGGCTTACGGCCCGCTCTCTTATATTTCACAATTTCATTTCAAATACGCCGTGGCGTACGGCCCGCTCCCTTATATTTCACAATTACATTTTGAATCTGCCGTGGCTTACGGCCCGCTCTCTTATATTTCACAATTTCATTTCAAATCCGCCGTGGCGTACGGCCCGCTCCCTTATATTTCACAATTTCATTTCAAATCCGCCGTGGCGTACGGCCCGCTCCCTTATATTTCACAATTTCATTTCAAATACGCCGTGGCGTACGGCCCGCTCCCTTATATTTCACAATTTCATTTAAACTCCGCCGTGGCGTACGGCCCGCTCCCTTATATTTCACAATTCCATTTAAAATCCGCCATGGCGTACGACCTGCTCCCTTATATTTCACAATTCCATTTAAAATACGCCGTGGCGTATGGCCCGCTCCCTTATATTTCACAATTTTATTTCAATGGACCTCAGAAGAACAACATGATGCAAAAACAACATTTCGTAGGAAATATAGCATTACAATAAATCATAAGAGCATTTCAACGAAAGAAAGGAACATATTTAAGGCATTGCAAGGAAACATACAAGGCATGATGTGGGCCTAACTTCCCGGACATAACAATAATAGCCGCTACGTACGGACTCTCGTCACTTGGTACGTACGTAGCCCCCAAACAAGTTACACACAGCATATATATCACCTATGGGGACAATTCCCTCTTACAAGGTTAGAAAGGTGACTCACCTCGTGCCGAATCTACCCCTCAGACCACAATTGCGCCCGAAACTCCGAATTCTGTACCCGAGGACTCGCAACTAGTCAAAAGATATATAATAACATCAATGCATGTACGATGTGATAACTCATCTTAGTTATTCAATAAAATCGCTATTCTTGAAGAATTCTCAATTTCCAACCCCGGCCTCTCATGGACAAATTCCGGAAATTTTCGAAGGAATGAACTACCCGAAGCCTAAGGATCGTAATTACATAATATATTTAGGAATTTTTGGCTAAAAATGAAGTTTCACTATTTTCCCAAAACCCCACATTTTTCTATCAATTCCTATGAATTTTAAGATAATTGGAAGAGGATTTTATTTGAATTTGATGTTAAAAGTCATGAAAAACGGACTAGGAATCACTTACCTTGATGAGTTTGAACTTGGGCAGTCCTTTCCCTAGCTTGGAGGAGCTCTAATGGAGGTTGGGTATTGAATAATGAAGAAGAATCCCGTAATTGGGCATTTAAGAAGGGCTGCCAATAGGGGTTTCCGCACCTGCGACCTTGGGACCGCAGGTGCGGTCCCGCACCTGCGAGAAACTAACCGCCCCTGTGGAAAAGGGCCTGGAACCCCGGCATCGCGCCCGCGGAGAGAGAGTCCGCGCCAGTGGTCCCGCTCTTGCGGCTTGTAGCTCGCACCTGAGAACTTTGGGCAAGGGGGCTGAGGTCGCGCCTGCGGAGGGGAGTTTCCGCACCAGCGGACTCGACCCTGCGGACCCGCCCCTGCGGAATTTTTTCCGCACCTGCGGATGGGCAACCGCACCTGCAGTCACACCAGCTGCTGTGCACCAGCAGTTGTTTTAGATGGTTTTTGGCCTCGTGTGGTGTCCGGGAGGCACCTGGGCCCACCCGAGCCCCTGTCCAAATATACCAAAGAGTCTGTATTCATGATACGGACTCGCTCGAACTTCCGGAACATGGAAAACAACAACGAAACTCGAAATCAAACCCCAAAACCAAATCAATCAAACTTAAGAACTTTGAAATTCTAGAATTCACTTCAACGCGCCGAACCAGCTTAAACTACTCGGAATGACTTCAAAATTTGCATACAAGTTATAAATGACACAACGGAACTATTCCGGGCCTCGGAATTTCAATCGGACCTCGGAAACATAAAATCACCTTCCAAACCAAATTTCAAATTCTATGAGATTTCGAAACTTCATTAACTCCAATTTTCCTCATTTTATCCGAAACCAATCAAATCTAGTCCGTTTTACACCAAAATTCACAGATGACTTATATAACACATATTGAACCGGTTCCGGGCTCCGAAATCATAATACGGGCCCGGCAACACAGGTTTCACATCAAGGTTCATTTTTATAAGCCTTTAATATTTTCATAAAACAATTTTCTTTAAAAATTCATTTCTCGGACTTGGGTCCTCGGAATTCGATTCTGGGCATACGCCCAAGTCCCATATTTTCCTACGGACCTTCTGGAACCATCGGATCACGGATCCGGGTCCGTTTACCAAAAATGTTGACCAAAGTCAACTTTATTCAATTAATTATCACAAATTTAACTCTTAATCAAGTTTTTCACATAAAGGCTTCCCGGCTACGCGCCCGGGCTGCACACGCACATCGAGGTGAGATTAATGGAGGCTTTCGGGCCTCAGAACACAGTCCAAATTAGATGTGCATAAGATGACCCCTTTTTGGGTCATCACATTCTCCCCCTCTAAAACAAACGTTCGTCCTCGAACGGACGTAGAATCGTACCTGAAGTGCCGAATAGCTGTGGATACCTGCTCCGCATATCCTCCTCGAACTCCCAAGTCGCCTCACCGACTGGTTGGCCCCTCCACTGGACCTTTACGGCAGAAGTTCCCTTAGACCTCAACTGGCGATCCTGCCTATCAATAATAGCGATTGGCTCCTCCTCGAAGCCCAACTTCTCATCTAACTGAATAGTGCTGAAATCAATCACGTGAGAGAAATGAACATGATATCTCCGGAGCATGGATACATGAAATACCGGATGAANAACACCTCGAAAGGGCCTATAAACCTGGGGCTTAGCTTGCCCCTCTTCCCGAATCTCATAACGCCCTTCATCGCCGAAATCTTCAACATAACCTTATCTCCCTCCATAAATGCTACATCACAAGCCCTCTGATCCGCGTAACTCTTCTGTCTTGACTAAGCTACACGGAGCCTTTCCTGAATAATCTTCACCTTTTCCAAGTCATTTCTCACCAGATCTGTACCATATAGCTTGGCCTCGCCAGGCTCAAACCACCCAATCGGAG
>ML290519.1:27558-66945 GCA_005239495.1 Nicotiana undulata | reverse complement strand
GGCTAAGTGTAGACATGGTAGTAGACAGTAGCAGGAGACAGTTATAACAGGTAAGATTAGGAGCAAACAATAGTCATAAGCATATAAGTCATAAGTAGGACAAGCAATAACAGGTAAAAGGTTCAGGGGGATCATGGGACACATGATACTTGAACAGGAAAGAGATGGCCTAACAGATGTATACAAGAATAGGTAAAGCAAGTATTGACTTAATCATAAACATGTTAAGAGATAAGCATGGCAAGTATCAACAGACAAACAGGGAGTTAATTACATATTGAATAGTAGCAACATAGGTAGAAAACAATTAAGAATATGATATACTGAAGTAGTAATAACCACGTTGGTTTGGGACTTTTAAATTAATCAGGACATACTAGCAACAAGAGAGCACATGAGAATGTAAGAGCCAAGTATGAGCACAATATTAGCCTTGGCTTTTCAGCCAGCTAATAATAGTCAAGAGCAGGGAACAATAGTAGAGCAAGAGAGAAACAGCACAAGAGAGAACAGTGTTTATTGTTGTAGGTGTATGTGATATGCAATGTATCCGTGTTTGCAAAGAGGGAAAATAACTCTTTATATAGTTTGAAAGACGAGTAGTTCATGGGTGAGGAGTGCACAAACATGGAAATAAAATCAATTAACACTAATTAAGACAAACTGGACTCCTTTAATTAAGGAATCTAGTTTCAAACGGTATAGTCAAGGCATAATAAGGAAAGAAAATAAGTCAAGTAAGGCTGATTAGGGCAGAAACATTCACATAGTGCACAAATGAAACCAAGTACATAGTGGGTAATTAAGGAAGATTGAACTAACCGTGTATAAAGTAAAATAGGGCATCAGTTTGAAATCAGTCAAGAGAATATCGGATTCAATCACAGGAAATCCCAAGTAATTAAGGAAAGCATCACACAGGTATAGAAGTAATTCAAAAGTTGGTACAGACTTATAGGCAGAATATACAGGACCATGTATTTAAGGAAAATATCACAAGCGGGGATTTTTTACACAATTGAATCATATAAATCAACCAATAAAGAGCCAGTAGGGTAAAGGTCGGAACTTTCAAGAGTTCATCAGCAATCACTTATCATCACAAAGAGGTACTCATAGAAAGTAACAAGAAGAAGTCATAGTAACAGATTAAATAGGAATCATAGAGAATACATGGATGCATACAGTCAAATAACAAAGAACAACCCAGAATACTTAGGGTTTAACATAAAATCAGGAGATAATGGCTTAAACACAGTAGAGATGTTTAGAAATCAAAGGAAAAATCGTTTTGAGAACAGGGTCGAGAAACCCTAGTTTCAAAAGGAGACAAAAATGCCTAAAACTTGAAGACCGTAAAGATCCAGTAGAGGATAGTTCAAAACATAAAAGAATGAGTTGAAATCATTTGAAATACACAAGTTATAAGAGATTTAGGTCGATATTAGGGTCTCACAAGAAACCAGAGAGAGAAGTAAGAGAACCTGGCTGTGAAACTCAGGAACAATGGTGTTTATAGCACCATCGAGTCAAAACCCATCGGAGAAAGGCCGGAAACAACCCAGGCAGAGCTTCAGTGGTGGTCTGGCATGGTTGAAACCCATGAAGGCCTCAAAGATGAAGAGACCGGAGAGATAAGGCTTCAAGGCGGCTGGTGGTCGAAAGGGGAGAGACTGGAGGTGGCCGGAGAGAGGCTGAGGGCCATCGGAGAAGACGAACAAGAAGGTTTTAGAGAGAAGGAGGAGAGGAAGAGACGGATAGAGAGAGAGAGGTTTTCGAAAGAATGAGAGACGGGAGGGGGTTTGGTTAGAGTTAATTAAGGAAATAAAAGATTTGGGTCATTGATCCTATTTGATCAACGACTCAGATCTGATCGGGGTTGGGCCAGGTAGAGAGACGGTTTGGGCTGGGTCGTTTGTGGGTCAGGTGGGTTGGGTAATTGGTTTTAAAATGTGGCTACAATTTAAATAAAATGGGGCTAGGTGTTAAATACCCAATAAATAGATAATTAATTAATTAAAAATATCTAATAATTGTGAAAAGATGAAATTAAGTTTAAATTACAATAATTAACTAGTATTAAGTGTAAGAAAACATAAATTTCGAATTTTAAAAGGTATAAAATGTCTAATTAGGCCATAATTGCAAAGATGGTTGTAATTGTAATTAAATAAGACCCAATTGGCCAATTTATGAAATAATTAGATTTTAATAGATAGAAAATGATTATAAATAACATACTGAACTAGGAAATATTTTGAAATTATTTAGAGCATAATTTATGAATTATTTTAAATATGAAATATTAAATAAACAGGGAAATAATTTAAATAAAAATATAGAAAAATAGGAAAAATACTCATTATTGCAAAGAGTAATTTTGAGAGCTTATATGCAAGTTTGAAAATAATTTGAGGAAAAATTGGGTATCAACAGCCACATCAATGCAAAAATCAATATCCCTGTCGGGTGGCATCCCTGGTAGGTCTGTAGGAAACACCTTGGGAAACTCGCGAACAACAGGCACCGAGTCTATAGAAGAAACCTCAACACTAGAATCACGAACATAAGCCAAATAGGCCAAACACCCCTTCTCGACCATACGCCGAGCCTTCATATAAGAAATAAACCTGCTGGAGGAATGACCAGGAGTCCTTCTCCACTCTAATCAAGGCAACCCCGGCAAGGCTAATGTCACTGTCTTGGCGTGACAGTCCAAGTAGCATAATAAGGTGACAGCCAATCCATGCCCAATATGACATCGAAGTCAACCATATCAAGGAGCAAAAGGTCTACATTGGTCTCAAGACCCCTGATAACGACCACACACGAGCGATATACACGATCTACAACAATAGCATCCCCCACGGGCGTGGACACATATACAGGGACGCTCAAGGAATCACTGGGCACAACAAAATACGAAGCAAAATAAGATGACACATAAGAGTAAGTAGACCCCAGATCAAACAGAACTAAAGCATCTCTATTGCAAACTCAAAACAGTACTTGTGATAACATCATCGGAGGACTCTGCCTCTGGTTTGGCTGGGAATGCATAACATCGGGGCTGGGGCCCACCACCCTGAACCATGTCTCTGGGATGACCTCTGACTGGCGGGCCTCCACCTCTAGCAGGCTGACCTCCACTTCTAACAATCTGGACCATACCTCTGATTACCTGACCCTTACCCCTGGCTGGTTAGGCAGGTGGTGCGGCAGGTGGTGCGGCAGCTGGTGCCGGAACCATGGCATGAGAACCCTGGTACTGAGAACTACTCGACGCTCGAGGGAAATATCTAGCAATATGCCTCGGGTCACCACAAGTATAACATAACTTCGGCTACTGAGACTGCTGGCCAGCAAACTGACCTTGTCGACCTGAATAACCACCCTGAAAACTCTGATGAGGAGGTGCACTGATAGGAGCTGGCTAATCAGAATAAGGCATGTAAGAGCCACGACCACCTGGGGCACCATGGGATTCCTGAAGTGCTGAATGAAATGGCATGGGAGGGTTGCCTCTATTATAATTACCCTCGTCTCCAGATGAGGCACCGCTGAATCCACCGGAATAGCGAGGTCTCTTGTCTGACCCCTGACCACCTATCCGAGAACCATCTCAACTCACCGGTCCACATTGGTTGCATCCTGTAAAGAGATCTCGCTCCCCGTCTCCTTAGACATCTGTAATTTGATAGGCTGAGAAAGACCATCAATAAATCTCCTAACCCTCTCCCTCTCTGTGGGTAGCAAAAGAGTAGCATGACGGTCCAAATACACAAAACGAGTCTCACACTGGGTAACATTCATGCTGCCATGCTGAAGATGCTCGAACTGACAGCGGCGCTCCTCTATAGTAGTGATAGGCAGAAACTTCTCCAAGAAGAGATGCGAGAACTGATCCCAAGTAAGAGTAGGCGACTCAACTAGTCTAGTCATGGATAATCCCTCTACTATTTCTTAGCGGAACCAGTCATTTGGAAAGCGGCAAAATCGACCCCATTGGTCTCCAATATACCCATGTTCCAAAGAACCTCATGGCAGCTATCAAGGTACTCCAGGGGTCCTCTGAAGTGGCACCACTGAAATGAACTGGAAAAAGTTTGATAAACCTATCCAATCTCCACAAAACATCGAAGGACATAGCTGCCCCATCCACGAGTGGTGCTGCAGCAACTGGCTGAACTACCCCTATGGATGAGCTACTGGGGTCTGAAGTTGGGGAGCCATCTGCTCCGGAGTGTGGGTAGCAGGATTCTGGCCTCCTCCTCCAGCCTGAGATACGGTTGCTGCCACGGGGAATGCGCCAGTCTAGGCTACACTTTTTATAAGGCCCACTAGTCGGACCAAGGCATCCTGAAGCATCGGGGTAGAAACAAACCCTTCGGGGACCTAAGTTGGTCCCACCGGAACGGTCTGAACTGGAGCCTCTCCACCGAGCTTTTTCTGAGGCCTCGCAGCTGGAGTTGCTGCCTGAGCACTAGGCTGAGCCCTGCCCCTCTCTCGGCCTTTGGCCTCTGCCTCTCGTGGGAGATTCTGCTGGAGGATCCGGTTGTTGGTCAGCGGAAGAAGCGGTACGTGTTCTCGCCATCTGCGAGATAATAAGAATAGAAGAGTTCAATCAGTATTGGGATAATAAGAATCGCACGACAGAGTTGAATAAAAGTGAATTTGTTCCTAACTTTATAGTCTCTAGGAGATAAGTACAGATGTTTCCGTACCGATCGTTTAGACTCTACTAAGCTTGTCCGTGAATTGTAAGACTTAGGAAACCTTGTGCTCTAATACCAACTTGTCACGACCTGAATTTCGACCATCGGGATCATAATGGCGCCTAACGTTGCACTTGCTAGGCAAGACAACATTAGAGATTTACAACATTTAAAACATTAAAACTACACAAAAATCCACTACCATTCAACACATTATACCAATATGAGGAGTAAAAGTTGTGAAATAATACTGCAAAAAAATACTGATATGTCTAACTACCCATGATCTGGAGTCACAACTCACGGACTACGAAGAATCTACTACAAGTATTTGGCTAAAAGAAAATGTATAACTATTTATGAATTAAATAAAACATCAAATGAATACTAAGGAAGAGAGTCTAGGAATCTGAGGACGTCGGCAGATCTACCTCGGGTCTCCGTGCGAAAGTCAGCGACAACTCAAAATCAGCTCGGACATATACCTAGATCTGCACAAAAAAGTGCAGGGTGTAGTATCAGTACAACCGACCCCATGTACTAGTAAGTGTCTACCCTAACCTCGGCGAAGTAGTGACAAGGCTAGGACAGGACACCACATAAAACCTGAACAGTATAATCATGCTAGTGGAAATAACATGAATTAAAGAGATACACAGAAAAAAAAAGGAAGGGGACATACAATGGGGGATTTCAATATAAGGAGTGAGGATAACGAAAAGACAGAATTAAACAGAAAGCAGTAAACAAATTAAGAAATTAAAAAAGTAAAGAAAGTTGTACGGCATCACCCTTCGTACTTTTACCCTCAACCTCACCAAATAATAAATAAGATTGCACGACATCACCCTTCGTGCTTTTACTCTCAACCTCACCAAATAATAAATAAATCACGTACGACATCACCCTTCATGCTTTACACTCTTCCTCAACATATAAATAAATCATGCATGGCATCACCCTTCGTGTTTTACACTCTTCCACACAATATAAATAAAATCATGCACGACATCACCTGTCGTTCTTTACACTCCTCCTCATAATTCACAAAAATCAATAACAACGGGTAGAGAGTAGTTTCACAAAGAAACCAATAATTCATCAATGAGTAATTTCAAAATTTTAACATCTCAACCTTGATTCAATATTCACAATTTATCAACCTCGGTGGAACCGGATATAAGTCTCCCAACATTTCAATAACAACATTAAGCATGGCTAATATGATTTAGACCACAAAATCTGCAAGAATGGAATTCACTCGCATGCTATGACTCAACCACAACGCATAGGTGCTCGTCACCTCACCTATAAATCGTATTAAAAAACAAAACACGTAGCAAATAATCACACAATACCTATTCCCTCAAGCCAAACTAAGACACAACACTTACCTCGATTTCGCAAGCCACTCACTGCTCAAGTATCGCTTTCCCTTTAGAATTCACCTCCAACCCACTCATATCTAATCATAATTAGTTCAATATCATCAATTATCTCTAAAGAAATCAACTTTAATGCATAATTATAGTTTTCCTAAGTTTTTCCAACAAAAGTCAAAAATCGACCCCGGGCCTGCTTGGTCCAAACTCGAGGTTCGGACCAAAATCTGTTTACACATTCTCCCCCGAGCCCGGATATACAGTTGGTTTTGGAATCCGACCTCAATTTGAGGTCTAAATCCCCAAATTTCGAAATTCCTAAGTTCTACCCAAAAATCCCTAATTCCACCTTGAAAATCCTAGATTTTAGGTTGAAATCTTGTTAAAAGATGTAAAAGATTGAAAGAAAATAATTGGAAATCACTTACCTATGACTTGGGGAAGATTTGGGCTTTCGAAAATAGTCTCTTGAGGTTTAGGTTTTGAAAAATTGAAGAATGAATGAAAAATCCCGTCTAAGTCCAAAGTTATCAGCTGCGGATGTCGCATTTGCGACCTGAGCTTCGCAATTGCGAAGCTCGCAAATGCGAAGGAGACATCACAAATGCGAGAACCTTCACAGTTCCGCTGCCTTCGTAAATACGAGGAAAGAGTCGCATTTGCGACGACTGGTCCCTCGCAAATGTGAGTAGAAGTTCGCATTTGCGAACCTGCCCTTCCCCAAACCCTCTTCGCAATTGCGAAAAAAAACTCGCAATTGCGAGAACTGCTGGCCCATGCTTTTTTTGCAATTGCGATAAAAACCTCGCAATTTCCATGCCTTCTTGGTTCGCATTTGCGAAGCATGATCTCGCAAGTGCGAGATCAGAGTCCTGCTACAGACACCAGTTACACCAGCAAATTTTTAAGTTCCAAAATCACTATGTAGCCTATCTGAAACTCACCCGAGCCCTCGGGGCTCCAAACCAAATATGCACGCAAGTCTAAAAACACCGTACAGACTTGCTCGTGCGATCAAATCGCCAAAATAACACCTAAAACTACGGATTTAGCATTGAAACTCATGAATTTCTCAAGACACTTAAAGTTTCTATTTTCTCAACCGAGGGTCCGAATCACGTCATATAAACTCCGTTTCTCATCAAATTTCACAGACATGACTTATATATTATATTAAACTTGTACTAGGCTCCGGAACAAAAATACAAGCCCGATACCAACGATATCAAACATAAATAAATTTCTTTAAATCCTTTGAATTTTAGTCCAATAATTTTCATCAAAAAATTTATTTATCGATCCAGAGACCTCAGAATTCGATTTCGGGCATACGCCCAAATCCCATATTTTACTACGAACCTTCCGGGACCTTTGGAACATGGATCCAGGTTCGTTTACTCAAAATGTTGACCAAAGTCAACTAAAAATCAAATTTTAACCCCAAAAATTATTATTTCATAAATTTCTACATAAAGGCTTTCCGAATTTACGCTCGGACTGCGCACGCAAATCGAGGTGAATAAAAATAAGGCTTTTAAGGCTAGCGAGCCCGGAATAGAGTCTTAATTCACAAGATGACCCTTTGGGTCATCACGGTTATATTCGTTTAAGCTCGAACAAACACCTACCGGCCCTCGATCGCGATATATTGAAAGGTTATGCTTGACCCCACTCGAACAAACACCTACGGGACCTCGGCCGAGATTTAACGAAAAGTTAATTTTGACCAAGCTCGAACAAACACCTACTGGCCCTCAACCGCAGTTTAATAAACGATTATGTCTGACCTCACTGGAACAAACACCTACCGGCCCTCAGCTACGATTTAATGAAAGATTATATCCGACCTCACTAGAGAAAACACCTATCGGCCCCCGGCCACATCCCAACAAAGAAATAAAAAATATACACAAGTATGGAAAATAAATCACAGAAGAAGATGCAAGGAACAACTTTGATATTTCATATACTTAAAACTGTTTACAATAGGCTCGTGGAGACGCCGACAAAGAGTAAACAAAAAATCAAAATATAAAACTATTGGTCGCCACCATTACGACCTTCAACATCCTCTCCAATTTGGACCTCAACAACATCGCCAACATGACCATCAACATCTTCGCCATCGCCAGTTTCGCCCTCAGGATATGCGACATCATACCAGGCATTCTCCTCGAGCCGGTCTACACCCTGGTCCTCACCGGCCTTAGGTGCGGTGGGATCATACCCACAAGCGACTCAAGCTTCACGAGCCTTAACACGAACATCTTCAAGGGTAGTCTCAGAAATGGATCCCGCCACATGCAAACCTCGAAAGACAACTAATTGGGCCTCGGCGTGGATCCACTCCTCGTATAACTTCCGAGGAACATTAGGAAAACCTGAAGTGTGGGAAGAGGACACATGTGCCAGTAACTGGGCCTTCTCGGCCTCCAGAACAGAAACTCGATCGTAGAGGCCAGAAGTCTCTTTCTCTAACTCTCCAATCCTCTCATCGAGCCGCTCTTCTTTAAGCCTTGCCATTGTTAGGTCATTTTCTCTCTCGGAGCAGAGTGTCTGAATCACCACTTCAAGAGACTCTTCCGGCCGAGTGGACTCCGGCTTCTCTAGCTCCTCTATCTTCTCGGTGACCTTGCCACTAAGGGCCTTCCCATTTGAATTTACACTCCTCACGCCGGGCTCGCAGCAAAACCACCTGATCTTGGGGATCCCTACACTGGTCTTCAACCCCCTTGCTGAGCTCGAGCTCTTCCTCATTTCTCCTCAACGTCCCCTCCAAGACGCCGCACTTCCCCACCATCCGCAATAGCTCCTTGTCCCTCGCTTTCAAGTCGTCCCTTAATTGGCACACGTTGCCGCTTTCGTGGAGCCATCACCGAAGCTCCTGATAATTTTCAAGGACTCTGGAGTACTTGTCCTTCAACTCCACATAGAGATCTTTATGCCCTTGCTCCCTACGAGCACTCTCAATCTCCTTACGATCACTCTCAATCTTCAGAACAAAATAAGTACTGCTAAATTCTAAATAACACCCCTAAAAATGGATATCTGTGTGCTTGCCCCAATAAATTTTAAACTAAAATTTTAACTTCTGGACAACTCAAGCGTTTTTTTCTTGAAAAATTGAACCGAAAAACTAAAATTCAGGATGCACTAGCAAATCTCTAAATAGCACCCATTTACAGTGGCTATTCTCTGAATAGCACTGGCTATTCTCTAAATAACTCAATAAATTTATGTTAGCTATTCCATAGAGAAAGTGGGATAGCTAATCTCATAGTATATAACAGTCCATGGAATATCCTATTTTATCCCCACAGTTGGATCAAATGAGCCCTTCACTTAACTAGCGTTTGCCGTAGATTCCCAAATTTATTTGAAAAATCTGATTTGGATGAAGTTTGGTTTGAAGATGAAAATGTGTTTGGACATCAATTTTCAAATTTATTTTGGAAAAACATGAAACATGACGTATACCCACAAGTTCTAAAAACTATAACAAATACCCAACAGTAGCGTTATCAGTAACATTCATTATATTATCGCGAATCGTAGTACTGAACATAAATAAATTTGGTACAAAATTATCATTTTTATAATGAACTACATGATACACTATCAAATGACCGAGAAGGCGAAGCAACATTGTTACAAAATAATAAATGGTGGACTCTTTTATAAAATACAAAAGTTTGGGGCAATTTTAAAAAAAATGTAATAGTGATATTTTGGCCCAAAGGATTTGAGATTTGGGATTTTGCCAAAATGAAGGTAAAATCTATGGTCAAACATGTGTTTGCTAAATAAAATTTAAATTTATTTTGCCAAAATATATGGCCAAACGAGTCCTTAATATTAGTATTCAATTGATACTTAGACATTATTTCTAATACTCCCTCAATTTCAAATTAGACGAGATACTTTCCTTCTTAGTATGTTCCAAAATAGATCACACATCTAAATTGGAAATAATTCAACTTTAAATTCTTTATTTTACACATTTTACCCTTAATGAGAAACTTCTATAATTGCACAAATATCATGGCTCCACAAAGCTTTTACCCTTTAAGTTTTAAGACCACAAGTTTCAAAAATATTTTTTTTCTTAAACTCGTGCTGAGTCAAATTATCTCATCTAAATTGAAACGGAAGGAGTATTACTACTACGATATTTAATCAAGATACTATCCAATTGCCAATACTATTATAAATGTTTAACAAATGTTTTGTTACGAAAAGCAATTTCTACTCGCCAATTCATAAAAACTGAAAACATTTTTTTCTTTTTTGAAAAAATGACTTAAAATCAGTTAATTTTCTAAGAAAAGAGGTAGCTGATTGATACCAGAAACCAACCGTTTGGAGTTCTATGGCCAGTGCAGCTTTATCTCTTTCAGTGCATCAACCCAGTTCCCAATTCTTCTATCCATGTCTACAATGCTGCAAATTTTGGAAAAACAATCCAACTTCTTTCTTTTTCTCAGATGGAGATTATAAGCGTTCTGTCACTTGCTTTTCTTCCAAGAAAAAAATAGGTTTTATGAACCAAATTCTTGATTATATTGAAGGTTCGTTTTTTATTTACTTGTTAATTGAACATTAATTATTCTTTCACCTAGCAACTTGTATAAAAATTCAACAACTACTCAATTCTAAACTAGCTGGACTCAATCGGCTTGTTTAACATTCAGTATCAATTTTAAGATTCTTACTTTCAACTAGCAGCTTGTACTTGACCAAATTTGATAAATTTTATGCTGAAGCTACATTTTTTTCTAAAATTTTTCTGTTGGGGGTGGGGTGATTTGGGGTAGAGAGAAGGTGAAGGGAAAGATTTGGGAATCAACATTGCATAAGGTATAGCTGAGCTACCGCTTAATTCTCAGTTGAAATTGTTGTTCAGTCTATATTTGCAGTTAATTGAATGCTGCAAAGATATCTGAAAGTTGCATTCTTTGTGTTATGATGTCGCAAAATATTGCTTGGACGGGCGTGGCAGGCCACTATGGCACGACGTCGGCCGTGGGAGGCCATTATGGGCCGAGGCCAGCCGTGGCATGCCTATGTCAAATTGTCAACGGTACGAAGTCGGGCGTGGCAGGCCACTATGGCATGAGTCGGGCCGTGGCAGGTCTCTATGGCACGATTTCGGCTGTGGCAAGCTACTATGGCATGCAGGCGGCTTAAGTAAGAGCCTAGGAGGTACGGCTTAATCCAATAGATTCTTTCTCCCTAGATCTATAGTCATGTTGTTCTTAGAAGCCTGATTTATTTAGTTCAACCGTACCTAGTATTTTCGAGACGTGGTGTAGATACATAAATAAAATTCAAAATCCATAATTTTCGAAAGTGCAATGGATTCAATGGTAGGAACTTTAAGTTTGAACCCTGACGTTCAAATTTTGGATCTACCTCTGCTTAGAGGAGGTGTTGGCTGATTGATATTGTAGTAGCAGTTTATGTTAAGCTGAGTGCAGATGAAGGTCAAGCTGAGTGGCGTAGCTACATACAATGAAAGGTGGTCAGTTGAACATCCTTCATCGAAAAATTATACTGTGTATATAAAAAATCATACTACGTATATAAATCAAAATTACTTTTTAAACATGTATATTAAATCTTGAACACGCTTAACAAAATTCCTAGCTTCGCCGCTGGTCAAGCATATAAGCAATGGGTGGACCTAGCATCCACTTCTGTATATAAAAGACCCAAAGAGAAGTGCTATAAAGGGGTGCATCCATTGCGTTTAAATTCTGGATCTACCTCTATCTGCGAGATAGCTTTATTCTTTCTATGAGAAATATGGATGACAAACAGGAAGTGTTCTGGTTGAACTTTGAAACTAAAGGTTTTAGGACAGAAAACAGCCTCTGTAAAATTCCCCAGTTTATGATTTATATAGCTCTCGTTTTCTAGATTCTGTAATAGTGAAAACTTAATTTTTCTTGCCTGAAGGACTCAGTATATTCAGTATCATTGGTACACCGCAACACGCTTGGTGCATGACTGCATGGTCCGTTGCATTATCATGCTGTGCTCAGCTAGTCTTTGTGTTTTAAACTCCTGATAAGTATCTACATCTTTTTTCTCGACGGAAATTTATGACCTCCCCGTGTCAAATCTCTACTGGCTGATGATGACAAGTCATAGTTTCATCATTGATTTTTGCTCCAAGATTGTAAACATTGTTACTATCATGTACATTCATGATTTCAGTGCAAAAAAGGTAAGGAGTCCAAAACACGGAGAGTTTAAATGCTTATTACACCAATCCCTTCCAACTAAAATTATGTGATATGATGTAATCTAATCCATCTCAAAGTCTGCTGATCGAACAGATTTCCTTTATCGTTTACATTCTCCTTCACGCATGCCATTGATTTCAGGAGGTCCGAAGTTAAGGAAATGGTATGGGGCACCTGACCTCCTTCCAAAAGATGGATCCATTTCAGAAGAAAATGAGTCTTCTGGTAGCTGCATTTAGTAATATTTTCCATATGAGTCTCTCTGAGGTACCATATCAACATTGCGTTTTTTTTTTCTTCTCAAAAACAGAAGAAGATGAAGTCAGGGATGCAGTTTTAGTTACCGATGGAGATAATGAGATTGGTCAGGTTCGTATATGGTAGCATCAGATACCTTGCACTACAACTGTATAACTATCTTGTTTACAATCTCACCTCAGTGATTCAGCATATTTCTCAATCTCTTATCAGTCTCATCCTATGTCAACTTTACTTATACATGATCTTGGACAGATGGTTATATTGTCTTTGATAATCAAACGAGCTCGGATAAAAGCTCTGGTAAAGGATAAGCGGGTTGCCATGGAAGCTTTTGGTACTTATGTTGAGGTTGGTGTCATCTTGATGCATTTTGTAGTATTATAGACTTGGTAAATACGTAATGTTCCTAAGCTGTTATGAAGCCAATAGCAGGTGATGCAAAGGACAGGTCATTGCTAAAGAAGGCTCTAAGGGGTGTTCGCGTTGTGATATGCCCAAATGTATGCTCGTCCTTATCATCTCCACTATCATCTTTTACTGTGATCCCCGCCAAAACCACTTACACAGAAACATTAACGAGTAGCATCTAAACTTGCATACAGATCTATAATTCACCTGCTTTATTTCGTATCATATACTTCTGGTGTTTGGATTTATCTTGTAATTTTTGTTCCATCTTATTCTTTTTAGCTTCCAAACAAGGTGGGTTGCTCTAATGGTAAGCACCCTCCACTTCCAACCAAGAGGTTGTGAGTTCGAGTCACCCCAAGAGCAAGGTTCTTGGAGGGAAGGATGCCGAGGGTCTATTGGAAACAGCCTCTCTACCCCAGGGTAGGGGTAAGGTCTGCGTACACACTACCCTCCCCAGACCCCACTAGTGGGATTATACTGGGTTGTTGTTGTTATTCTTTTTAGCTTATATAGCCACCTTTTTTTTTCTATATGCATGAATATCAGTTTAGAAGTTCACTAATTATGTCTAATGTTGCATTTGTAGGAAGGCTTTTTATCAAATATAGAGAGTTGGAAAGGTATACAACATGTGATCCTATTATCTCAGGTAATCTTCTCTCATATATGTCTAGGCAATGGCAATTTCCCAGTGATTTACGTTTTGATTTTATGATACGATGACGTTGCAGCTGTCTGTTTATAGAGGTTCTAGTGGGGTTCAAGCAATTGTTACTGCCAATGCAAGGAAACTGGCAGAACAAGATGAATCACTGGTTATGGCTTCGGGTGTCCCTTACACTATTATTAGAGCTGGCTTATTAGTAAATGCGCCAGGTGGAAATCAAGGTTTTAACTTTAAAGAGGTAATCGTTGTATGTGTAGCTTTTTTTATTTGGGAGACGGTGTCAAACTCACCAGCAAATGAACTCTAAGTTCTCCTTTTTCTTTTCGTCGCAAAGAAGATCAAAATCATTCACAAATTGAAGAGAATACCGGTTTTCATTGTTCATGTCAAGAAAATTCCCTACCGCTGCTACTCAGCACAGTATTTGTCCACTCCAAGTTATTTAGTTTATTTTACTTTAGTTTATAATTTCCTTCAAAACACGAAGTACTGTGCCCATGAAGAAGGATCTCTGGATGATCTAATAGCTAAAGTGTTGCTAATGACTCCTAAATAGGAGATACTTAGTATTTGAGATGTCTTCAGTTCTGGCACTAGATAAAGTAAGAATAGAACATTAGAATTCCTTGCATGAAATACAACAACAACAACAATTCCCAGTATAATCCCACAAGTAAGGTTTGGGGAAGGTAGTGTGTACGCAGACCTTACCCGTACCCTGTGGAGGTAGAGAGGCTTTTTCCGTAGACCCTCGGCTCAAGGATCCTTGAATGAAATGTATGACAGAATATGTTGAATATGTTTTCAGTAAATGGTTTCCTATGTTACTGAGTAAATTGGCTTGCTATTTTCAAGCGCTTAATATTTTTGTCAAGAAAGGTGGTTTGGTAAATCGACTAGTCACGTTCTTCATTCCAGGGCTGTGCATCACAAGGAAAGCTGAGCAAGGAGGATGCTGCTTTCATCTGTGTAGAGGCCCTTGACTCTGTGCCACAGAAAGGACTGATATTTGAGGTTTGTTTGAGTCATGCTATTTGTGTGGCCTTTAATATTCTAAAATTCTGTAGCTGCCCATTATTATGTTTTAGGTGGGTTGGTGACTTATAGCTCTAACTCTTGACGGCAAGAGAGGGTTGGCCTCGTGGAGAGGATCCACTCCAACCATGAGGTTAAGGGTTCGTGTCACCTAGGGGGTAAAGTAAGAATCCATCGTTGAACACTGGGGAAGAAGAGTTAGTGGTAGCGTTATTCCATATTAAAGGGCAGCCCGGTGCACTAAGCTCTTGCTATGCGTGGGTTTCGGAGAAGGGTCGGACTACAAGGGTCTATTGTACGTAGCTTTACCCTGCATTTCTGCAAGAGGTTGTTTCCACGGCTCGAATCCGTGAACTCCTGGTCACATGGCAGCAACTTTACCGGTTACACCAAGGCTCCCCTTCGGCGCTTACCATATTACAAAAAGAAAAAGAAACTCCTCATTCATGAAAAGCATGCATACTAGAAAAAGAAAAATAAATAAGAAAAGAATATAAACCTGAAAGCTAGGAGTCTTCCTATGCATAAATGTGCTGCTAAAGGTCTTTCTACCTGGTATTAGCTGATTGCTAACTGCAATCATCCATTGTTGATAAGTTATATTGGATAAAGTAGTCAATCCACTGCGTGTCTATTTGGAGCTTTTCACAGTCAAAGTCAAAGGTTTGTTGGATCACGTCTATTGGAAAAAGAACCCACATTTTTAGTTTTTGCCTTAAATCTCACACTATGCTTTGATGCTCAGAGAGGCGATCTTTGCGACATTTTCCTGCTGCACCATCTGATATATCTGACCTATTTTGTTGTCAATGCACTTCTTTTCTCCATTGATGTCGATGTTAAATAGCTAAGATCTCAGTATGTTGAATATCAGGTGGTCAATGGTGAGGACAAAGTCATGGATTGGAAAGAGTGCTTCGCAACCTTGATAGAGAAATCGGAGCTGTAATTTGTTTTGGATCCAAAATTGGTACATTCGTTTTTATTGACTACAATGTACACATTATCATGTTTGAGATAATTCATCATAATATAATGAAGCTGAAAATTTCGATTCACCTTCCCATTGTTTCTGATATGCACATTGATTATTTTCTGTGCATAACCAATGCTAAAAGTGGCATCAAAAGTCTCTTGACCAACTGTAAAGAACTATGTTGCTCGGACTCTCCAGAAATGTCGTTGGGTGCGTGCCGGATCCTTCAAAAGTAGTATATTTTTTAAGGATCCGATACAAGTACTGCAGCATTTTGGAGAATCCGCGCAACATAGGTAAAGAAGAACTATAGAAGGAAAAGGTTGTGGCAAGGAGCAAATTCTTATCATCCCATAAAGAGTAATTTTATTATCACACAAAAGGTTAAGAACTAGATTTAACTACAACAACAACAACAACCCACAAGTGGGGCCTATGGAGGGTAGGATGTAAGCAGCCTAACCCCTACCTAGAAGGGCAGAGAGGCTTCCCTCAGCTAAAGAAAAGACGACATATTTAACAAAAATACAAAATTAGAAACTTTACTAATAGATATACAAGAAGAAAACTACAAATCCGCATCAAAGAATTTGAATCCAATTCCATAAACAGATAGAAAAAGCTACAATGGAGCACTTAACCACATAGTATTAGTTTCAAAATGTCACAGCCATTACCCTACAACTGATACCAACGATCAACGGATTTTTCACCTACACTGAGAAACAATAGTGTCAGCTACGCGAATCCTTTGTATCCATCCTGTTCTATTCAGACCTAGACACCTAGTTTAAGAGAAACAACGAAAAGAGAGCTGAACTCCAATATGATCAATCAACTGGACCTAATTCTCTTCTGACCGCCTCTTCCATCCGATTGATTAGCATTTGTTGATTCACCTTCGGAGAAAGCCTCCACAGATATAGTCACAGAACTGGAGAGATCAGCATAGAGATCAACAACTCTCTTAATATTGTTATTTAGCTCTCTAATTAGACCCACATTTCGAGTCAAGTTATCTGGGATTGTCGACTCGTGGTTTTGGTTGATCTCATTGATTAACAACCTGTTTTGATCCAAAATGTTTTGTACTTGCACAAAATTCTTTTGCAATGTTTGAAGTACTTTGCGGTCTACTTGAACTCCATTGCCAATGGAGGAGAATATTTCATCGTCCATTTCGATTACCACTGATCGATTACCACTGAATAAGATCAGCAACAGCTCTCAAACTGCTGCATGTAGAAACATAAAGTTATCTTAGACCAAAAACTTACTCCACCCGTCACAATGTAAGTGGCAGTGTTTGACTCGGCACAGAGTTTAAAAAAGAAAAGAAGACTTTTGAAACTTATGGTATAAAACAAACCTAGATATGTGTGTGTCTGTAAATCATTCCATTAAGGGGAAAATAGGAATATAATGTTAAAAAGATTTCAAAATGAGGAAGTATGATATTCTTTACACAGACCAAAATGGAAAGTATGACACATAAGTTGGGACAGAGAAGGTAAAAATTATAAGCCAAAATGCATAAGTTTGATTGAATTGAAATAAACTTGAAAATGACGATCTTCAAATTTCCGAAACAACAACATTTCTTGTTCTTGGTGATAAAATAAAGGGATCTTTACACAAATAGATGGTTGAATTCACTTTTTACTTTTCCTAGCCGGTATACATTGATTATACACGGTAATATACATATTATAATCCCCAACTATTTTTGGTTTAAGTGGCTATGTGAGCGGCTATTCAGGTTAATTCTTCTAAATCAAAAACTACCCAAGAACAGCTTTAAATAGTACACAATTCTCAATATTTATTTGGAGTTAAATATGTTACCACCTTATCTAAAATGCTTAATTGAAACACTAATTAAATTATTATGTCTTCCCCTCAGCTCCATCTCCCCGAGCCGAGGGTCTATCGGAAACGGCCTCTCCGCCCTATCGGAGTAGGGGTAAGGTATGAGTACACACTACCCTCCCCGCTATCGTCCCCAGACCCCAATTTGTGGGATTTTACTGATCGTTGTTGTTGTCGACGTCGTCGTCTTCCCCTCAGCGGTAACGTAATATACCAAACCCTCACATTTCGTAGTGAGAGTTGATAACATCGAATTCAAAGCTTTAACGCAATGAATGGAATAAACCTTTACATACCCCTTAGACCCAATTCATATAGGATAAAAATTTCAAAATTTATTTCGGCAAAGAAGTTCAAAATAAGATAGAATCAGAAAATTATAAACAGATAAATATAGAATAAGAGAACGCGTGTATAACCCCAGAAACACCAAGACAGAAAAAATGTATGAGGAGGAGAGGAGAGGATTACCTTAAAATTGTAGCACATTCTTTAAAGGTGAAGTATGGGAAATCTATGACCAGAGTATTATCAAGAGGTGGATTACCCCCAATAGTCTCTTCTCAGGCTGCGGTCTTTTCTCTCGGCTTCAACTTTGAGAATGAAGTAAGTAGGTGTTTGGATATAAAAATTGTGTTTTATGAAGAAAAAATAAAAGTACTTTATTTGGAGTTAAAGTTAAAAAATAATATGTAAAAATACATTTCACGTGAAAAAATATTGCAATTTAAGAGCCCGTAAGAATTTTTTCACTGTTTTTCTTTTACTTTTTTTTCAAAATCAGTGTTTGCCCATAAAATTTCCAATTTTCACTTGAAGATGAATTTTGAAATTTTTCAAAAATTTTGACTCGGTTCACTCACAAAACTTCAAAAACAATCCAGAATTATATTCATATCCAAACATAACTCTCAAATACCATTTTCACTTGATAATTTTGTTCACTTTTTTTTTTGGAATTTTACAATTCTTATGTCCAAACGCACACTAAGAAAGTTTTGTAAAAGTAGTCAAAACAACTTTTTCGTTTTTGATAAACTCATTTTCGAAAATTTTACAAACACTTTTTTGAAAAAAAGAAATCCAATAAAGGAATTTTTTTATGGAAAAACAGATCCTAAATTAGTTGCTGTCCCAAAATAAAATGTGCTAAAAGCGTGTATATATATATATTTGGTACGAGGAAAAATGTTTTAAGTATTTGATTATATTAAAATATGAAGAAAAAAAATCTGAAAAGAAATTTTTTCCAGCTTTTTCAAATCAAAGTATATTAGTCACCAAATCAAAATTCTTTTCAAATGGGAGAACAAGATAAAGTATATTATTTTACAGCTTTTTCAAAATTATTTAAAGAATAGACCGGCAGAATTACCGCTAAAAATCTGAATATTTAGTATTTTGGGAGAACAGATTGTTTCTATTCATGAAAGAGTGGACAAATTAATGGCAGAAGTCCAGAAAATAGATAGGAAGGATACAAAAGGTAAAGAGGAAATTGCTACTGCAAGTATCCGACCTCCCTCGGCAGAGATTTTAAATTTAAAAGTCTAGAGGACTTGAAGCAATTATTAGATGAAAAAATTGAAGGATTTAAACTTAGTCCTTTAAATTTAGAGTACCTATCTGATAAAGATAAGAGAGTAAAGCTCTCTGATGAGATTAATATTTAGAAATTTTCATAAAACACTATTGTTTAGTGGTTATTAGTTATGTATAGATACCATTTGCTATATTACGGCCTGTAAATACGTTTTCTGTTGTTATAAGATGTATTTAGACTACTGTATTCATGAATACAGTAGGAAAAATAGGCGTGAATCATGGAAGTCCAGCTAATCAGGTGTTGTATTCAACTGTATTCAAGAGTTGTAATCTTGAATACAGTAACGTATATTCCTTAAAAAGGACCTTTCAACTGTTTTAAAACGGAAAGGAAATCAATTTAGCAAATAGTCTCCTAATATAACTCTAACACAATTATATCACCCATAGTCTATATTTCTCCCTTCATGAAAGATTTTCAATCCGAAAAGTATCAAAAAATAGAGAAATCTGTGAATTTTCAATCTGAAAAGTATCAAAAAACAGAGAAATCTGTGAATTTTCAATCCGAAAAGTATCAAAAAACAGAGAAGTCTGTGGATTTTCAATCCAAAAAGTATCAAAAAACAGAGAAATTTGTGAATTTTCAATCCGAAAAGTATCAAAAAACAGAGAAATCTGTGGATTTTCAATTCTCCCTTCTTTCTTTTCAGTTCTTTTGTTACAGTTCGTACAAAAATCTCGGAATCTCTGTTATTCACGTATAGATGTTTAAATATGTATTGTACAAAGGTCTAAATATACTTGAATATATGCATACAGATGAATACAGATGAATAAAATCAGTTATATACATAAGACATGTATTCAAAATACATGTGAATACATATTAAAATTGTATATTACATACATAATGTTGAATACATAATTGAACTTCCAAAATTGAACTTTGAAAATTGTATATTACATACATAATGTTGAATACATGTATGTATTTGATACTGAATACATTTTAAAATGTATGTTACAAAATTGAACTTCCAAAATTATATGTTATATACATAATGCCGAATACATGTATTTATTTTATACTGAATACATTTTAAATTGTATGTTACAAAATTGAACTTCGAAAATTGTATATTACATACATAATGCCGAATACATCTATTTATTTGATACTGAATACATTTAATAAACTGAATCTGGAAGCATCATTCATAGGTTTTTTCCTCTTTTCCGCAACTGGAGTTTTTGTTTCTTTTGAAAATTTCTCAACTTGGACTTCTTTCGATTTGTCATTGTGTAATTTAGTTCTTCTCTCTGAAGTTGTAGTTGCTGATACACCTGCAAATTCCGACTCCGCTTGAGTGATTTGCAAAGAGAAAGATGGTTCATCGAATTTGAGTAGTTTGGTGGGTACACCTCTGGTTACTGTTGACACCCAATTTTGTCGCTTCTTTCTTCCAAACAAATTCTTTAAGCTTCTAATATCACTAATAATGTAAGAATAGTTATTCTACCATTTTAGCACAAACTCGAACTAGTTATTATTACTATTTACTTGATATCACTATTACTATTACTATCACTATTACTATTACTATTACTATTACTATTATTATTACTATTATTATTATTATTATTATTATTACTATTATTATTATTACTATTATTATTATTACTATTATTATTATTACTATTATTATTATTATTATTATTATTATTATTATTATTATTATTATTATTATTATTATTATTATTATTATTACTACTACTACTACTACTACTACTACTACTACTACTACTACTACTACTAATGTATTGCTATCGTCTTTATCCTTTATACCTTAATCGTATTTATTGTTACTTTTCAATCTTTTTTGCAATAACTTTTAAATATTATGAAATTATATTTAATAAATCTTGCGGTATTTTAGGATTAGTATTTTATTTAAACGTTAATAATTATAATTAGGTCTAATAAATAAGTTAGTTACTTGATTATTTTAATATTAATATTATTATTGTAGATTATTAGAAGCCCAAAGAATTTGGAAAGAAGAAAGGAAATTCAGCTTATTTAGTACCCAATAATTCTCTACTAACTCTACCGGCCCAAACAGTAGTCCACAAGACAACCCAAGTAATTTCCCATTCAGGCATCCCAATTAGCCCAATTCGACTGACCCTCTTAGCCCAAATGATAGAACCAAAAGAAATTAGGTTTGTCCTTTCACTCTCACATGCGCCCCTTTTCTTCTCCCTTTCCATTTCAATGAAAAGTCTCCATCTCCATCAACGCACAATAGAATTTGTCGTGCCAATTTTGAGTAAATCTTTACTTCTCTCGTCTGCAACAAGATTAAGTCAACACTAGAGGTCAAAGAACCTTTGACATCTCTGGAAAGGCAGAAATAGCAGAGATTCAAACGGCTCTTTTTCAGAATCCACTCTCAACCCGTGACCTCTCTCTGCCAACAAGATTTGGAATTTCAAAATACAAATCAAAACCCTAGATAAGTGTTTTTCACCCATAAATACATCCTAAAATCTCAGCCGAAGGACATTCTAAAATCTCGAAAAAAAATTCATATTGACACTTTCAACTTTTGTATTCTATCTCTCTCTCTCAAGCTTCAATTCGAAATCCAGAAGAGTAGATCTGAAGAGACCTCAAAGCCTACAGTTCACTGCCCAACACAATGTCAGTTTTTTTTTCTTCTGTATGAACAGAATATGTATTTTTTATCAGCTAATACATTAAATGACATGTATTTGATCCTTAACGAAATCAAGATTTTAGGAGAACTTATTTTGGGATTGTTCTGTTAGAAATAACTCAGTATATTATGTCATTTTCTATAGAGGCTTAGTTTAAGATTACATTTTAGTATATATCCATAACTATGTTTATAGATGGAAGAAAGTGCACATTCTGTTTAATCAGCATAGCGTAAGAAACATGAAATATAGATCTAATATGCTATTTTATTTACAAGAGTACTAAATAGTGAAAGAATTGTTACTTTTTAAGTAATAGTTTATTTGTATTTGAGTAATGAAAGGAAATCTGACTTAAGTCATATTTTGAAGCTTAGATATCAATACTTATAGGAAAACTTACATATGGGCAGTCTATGTTTGAGCAGTTTAGAAGTTCTCGGTATCAACAATATCGAATCATCTGAAATAACTTAAATAAAAATAGAAAAACGAGCACCTATTTATTCGTTAGACATCTAGGATTTAATAGTTGTTCTGGCTAGTCTAAAGAAGCTATTGTTTGAGGCTTGAAGTTTTGTTCACTCTACCAAAATATCTGTTGTCTTTATCTTGCCTTACATCTAATATGTTGAATCTTTCACTTTATGAAATCTAAATCTTAGAAAACATCTTGTCTAATTGTCAAGGATAAAATTTGTATTCTCTGTTTACTTAGAGACTATGTAAATAGGGTCTTCATATTACGAAATATTATTTCTTGTGAGTTCATTTAGTTGTAAATTTTGAGCAGCATGTCATCAGAAAAGGGAAGTAAAACTTGTTTCATCCTTTGTCTTAGCATGCCTAGCAATGTTGTATAGATTTGTAGAGCTTGGTGATAGAAGTTTATATTAAAGTTTCGATATTAGCATTTGTTATCCTCCACTATGTGCGCCTTGAGCTAGAATATCATTCTAATGATCATCTTCTCATGTTTGATTGTCAAATCATTCACTTACAAACTGGTATTTATGTAGTTCTATAGAAATCATGAATTATAAGTTCTCTATTCAGAAACATGTTGTATGTTTTATATGCTAGGCCATCAGACAAGTTTCGTTACTTATCTACAATAGAAAGAATTTATGTGCTTAAACAATATGTATGTAGCATCTTTATTTTATTTGTGGTAAGTTATACACTACTGTGAGAAGTCAACACTTGAATTAGCTAATAAATTGATAACAAATTAGGGGAGACTTTAGTAGTCTAACTAGATTTTAAACTAAACATATATTAGTTGCCTATACATTTAAGCCGCGGGTTAAGCCTCCTTTTTGCTGTCAACTTAGCCATCCATTTCTATAATTCGAGTGCAACTGGAATGTTTGTCCCCTAAGTATAAAATGTTAAGATATGACAGATGTTAGTGAACTTTTATCTATTTTGTTTGAGTTGATACCATGAAGGAGTCAATTTTACAATCTACTTTGAGTTAAATGACAACGTGATTTTCTACTATTTTACTTTAGCATATGTATATATGTAGTTGAGAATCAAATTGTCTCTTCTAATTCCTTTCCTTTCTTTTCCCTCTTTGTTTGCATGTACACTTTGGAGCAAACAAAGTCTTAATTCGAGACTCGCAGTGGAGTCTCATAGAGACTCAACGTTACCACTACCACCACATGGAGTCATATCTCATATTCCTATAGATGCACTGGATTGCAGGAAAACAAGCGAAACGCTTGGGGATGCCTATGGCGTCTTTCTTTTCTTTTCATTATCTTTCTTGCTATTTAACTTCACTTGCGTGATTTGACTTCATTTTTATTTTGAGATTATATGTTAAAATTCATATTAGCATGGTTGTATTTAGTTATCCTTGTTTCTTATTTCTTATAATCTTTAGTACTATTTTAATCATATTAGATATATGGTTTAGATGCAAGAATTTGAGATTCGTTCTCTTTCTTAAAATAATGCTTTCAGAAACCTTTCATTAAAATTCTTTTTTTGGATGGCGTTGAATAAGCATAAGATGTTAAAGTCTAGTTGAGTATTTTTCTAAAATTACACATGAAGGCGACGTTCCTTTCAAGTTACCCCTTTTCAAATCAGATTTTAACCATTTCACATTAATTATTGTGGTATAGTTGTAGCATTTTTAACCATAAATTAACCTAAGTTTCGTCGGTTAACCATTTTTAATGGATCTTAAAAGGTGTCTTACCCCTTCCTTTTGAGATAACTAGAACCCTTACCTAGAATTTCCAAAACTAAGCGGACCATATAAAACAGAGTTAACTTTAAAATTGGTGTCCTAATTCACCTTTAAAATAGTTAGGTGGCGACTCTCTTTAATTAATTAAACCTTCAGAATTACCAATATGTTATACTCTAATTTGACCCGCGTTAAAATAGGGTATAATAATTACCATCTTGTGTGACGTTGAATCGGACATTGGAGAAAAAAACGATAGCTTTCTGTTGAGTAAACAATAACAATGGTTATTGTTTAAGAAGGAAACAAAAATCTATATCCAAATCTAAGAAGCAAAATGCATGTATCAAAATCTAAGAAGCTAAATACTTACCACAAGAACTTGTATCAGAAAATAAAAACCGAGATTTTAGAGAGAAATTAACTGGGGAGTGAGAATGGGGGAGACCTAGGCAATGTGGGTGGGAGAAGAAATCTGAATCGTGGTTTTGTGGGAGAATAGAGTAAAGTGTATCAAAAAAAGAGAGAGAGAGAACGTTATTAGTGAATTTTAACGTCATTATGTGAGAGAAAATCTGAAAAAGGAGAGAGAAAAATAATAATTAACGTATATAGTGGCTTAAGGGTAGGATGTAACCATAATTAGATATTTTGCTATAAAGGGTCAAAGGTAGCTATATAATATAATTTTTTAAAATAGTAGGAGTATTTATTAAAATAAATAAGATATTAAGCTTTTCTATAGGGTGTAAAATTTCCATTAATAAAATCTCAGAAAAGTTTGCTCGAAAACCGGTCCGAAGGATGTTCTATTATCCTAGGCCAACTCCTCAAGATGTTCTTCTAGAGGAATCTGATTTTAGTCATTACTCGCAAATTTACAATGGTACACAAATTTATGAATGGAATATAAATAGTTTTACTGATCGACAGATTTATACACAGGTACATAAAATGCTTATGTAAGGTACGACACCAATAAGAATTCTGAAAAGACCATTATATTGTTGATATGATAGTAGCAGGGTATACTGGCCAATTAAAAAAATAGTGGGATAATTATTAAAATAGTGAACAACACGTAGAAATTATGGGCTCCATAAAAGTGGGAAATAGACAAAATGTTCAAAATGTTCTTAATATTATAGAACACTTGTCAGGAAGATGGTCAGACAATAGTGAGACATTAAGGACTATGCTCCAAAACCTTAGATGTAAGACTAACATTTTTTAGGTGGTATATCGCATTGACTCTTCCGCGGAGTAGCCTAAAGAATCCCCTTTTTCGCTTATTACTTCTATAGAACGAAAGATTCGGTCCCGAGAGGGAAAGAGAAAGAGGGTCTTATGGAGGGAGGGGGGAGGGGAAAGGCTTGGGCCTCTACGGAAGTAATCTTTTAATCTATTTCAATTCCTGTGTCTGTCGCTATCGCCATATTCTCTCTCAATTGCCTATCATTTCTAGATGAGTGGGAGTCCCTTAGCAGTAGCTTCCAACACTTAAGATTGACCTCCTCAAGTACCAGATATGAATGTTTTATGAATTTCATACTGGTATGATTGAAACATAGTTTGAATAGGGGCACAAGTCTAGAGCTGTGGTTTGGAAAATAGATGAGAAAAGAAAACCTCATCCAAGATGTTTTTCTATCTAGAGTCGTGAAATTACCAGAGTGTAATTGTACTCACTGAAAGTCTAAATTTATTGATGGACTTATTAGTGTATTATAATAGCTATTCCTGTGGAGAGCTTATTATATAGTGTATGTATACAGGAAGATTTAGCTTTGTGCAATGAGATTAAGCTAAATCAGGAAATTAAGCGGCATTGTCTTAATGAAATACAACAACTAGGGGAATTCTGTGAACAATTTGCCAAATAGATATCCCTAAGAATAAAAGATTTTTGGACGAAAGTCTTTTTTATTCGTTAACTCTTAACTTCATGTCGCAATTCCAATCAATACTTAGATAGTATAACTATTTTTTAATACTCAAATTTTGATCTAAACATGATCTGTTTTTTATATACTACTTATTATTACTGTCATCATCAACAAATCTAACAAATAATTTCTTTTAAAATCAGTTTTATTCACCAACTAAATACCGAAAAATACTTTTTAGAAAATGATTGTTTCGAAAAATTGTTTTGGAAATTCCTTGAAAAGGATAAGTTCTACCATTTCTATTTGGTCTGGATTTTTTTGGTTAATTTTCATGTTTTGAAGAAAAATTTCTCTAGAAAAACAAGTTTCTTAAAAATCAAGAAAATAATTTTCCTCGTGGAAGTATGGAAAATAATCTTCCGCAACTTAAAAAATTTAGGTGATTTTTTCTCATTGGCTTAAGCTTTAATAATAAAGTTACGAGGTACTATATTGAAGGGAGTAACGAATAACGTACAAGTATCACCACTATACATCAAACGTTATGCTCTTATTTTCAATTTATTTTAGATCATTAGCATTAGAATGTATATTAAAATTCCTATAGTGATTATGTAGTTGACAATTTCAAAGACTTTAAGAGGATTTTAATTATGTAGTTGACAATTATTATACGAGTGTTTTTCGTCTTTGGTATTTCTCATATTTTCTTGTAACATTCTCCTTTTCTTCCGCTTTTTATGTTGCATGAGAACATAAAAGAAGCAAGAATAATTAAAATTGCAATTTCTTCTCACAAAAAGACTGTATTTCATCACTCCTAAAATTAATATTTCTGTTTTAGGTTTAACTTTTTCCAGGTGTAATTTACTTGGAAAAGGGTAATACTATACAATTATATAGCCAATTAATGCTGCTATGACAGTTAAGAAAACTGGTGGGATCTAGCTAATAACGTAAAATTAGATTAATGTTTTAATATTTTACTCTTATCATCATTGATTAATTGTGGGTTTAGTAACTATCTGCAACAAACTTGCCAGATTGTCAAACATTGGACAGATATATTGCATTTGGTCCTCTTAGCACCATCATAAATAATCAATGGTACATATATAGTTCTCGTTAGGTAAATCAGAATAAAAAACTAAAAATAGCTGATCATGTGAGTTTTAACTTTTAATTGCAACTACATAATCGGTTTCATTTAATTTAGTTGAATAAAAAGAAAAAAGATTGTGGTAGGTTGACTATCAATTTTAAAAATAATTAAACTATGATGAATTCTTTGAATATACTGAATGAGTTTTCAATAGTTACAAATTGACGTGTTTCTGGCTTCTGATATGTGGTCTCTTTTCGTCTTTTTGAGCCGAGACTCTATAGAAATAGTCTCTCTACTCGCTAGGGGTAAGGTGTGCGTACACACTACTCTCCCCAAATCCCACTTATAAAATTTTACTGGGTTATTGTTGTTTACATATTGACGTGTTGTTTGTAAATTGACGATCAATTTAAACATAATCAAATTATGATAAATTCTTGGATGTTGAATGAGTTTGATGAATTGAATGAAATTAGATTATTCATATATAAATGTTTACCTCGAAAATGGTGTTAACAATTATATTTAATTTGTGGTTCTAAAAATATGTGATTTATTCTAATATTAGTTGATAATCAAGAAATGATAAGTGTAAGTAAGAAAAAATGATAGTCAAATCAATGTTGTCAAAAGACTGGGGCCTTGAGCTCGGTAGCCTCGGGGGTCTCGAGGTCGGTCGATAGCAGTAAATGAAGAATAATAAAGTTGAAGAATAATGTTGAGCACGTTAAACGAGAAAAGGGAGAGTGGAATGTTCTATTGCGGTGAATGATGATGTTTACAAATGATTGGGGTCCCCTTTATATAGGAGGAAAAAACCCTAATATGGTACATTTCTAATTATGACAAAGAATACTATTGGTCAACTGTATAACGGCTTAGTACAGAGTTGTACTATTTCTTACAAATCTTATCTGTCCTAACCACGTGTCCTTGGGAATTTTCTGCTTTTTCTTGACTGTTATGGATTTTGCACTACCTCGAGGTAGGCCGTGTCGAGCCTTCGATGTGCCTTCTCGAAGTGTATCTTCCGAGATCGACTCAAACTTTACTTCGACATTTCCAGCTCGGGCTTGGCGCAACAGAGACCTCGAAGTCGGACTCCTCCGATTTCGGCCGTATACAGATAGTCCCCCCGTTTCTTAGAATGAAATGATAAGAAATGAACTTGAATTTCCGAGGTCCTAGACGATGACATCATTTTTGTGATGTAGACGTTTGAAATGCTGAAGCGTCACGCTGGTTCTCTTTCCCAAAAGCATTGAGTGCTCGTCAGAGCCGGTCGGCCACCACATCAATGAACAGTCGTCGTCTTCCCCTATATATATCCAGTTTTGTTTCTTATTAGGAACTTTTTCACTCTACAATACTTACTCTTCTCTACAAACTCTCCCTTCGCGCTAGTTCTTCCGTCGTGTTAGCCCCAAACCTTGTCGGTTATATTCATTTCCTTCTTTCTTTTCTAAAGAAACTATGGAAAAAATCTCTAAATTTGTTCCTAAAAAAGAAGGAACATCCACCTCTGCTTCCCGTTCGGCCGGTGGTAAACCGCCGACGCTAAATGAGATCGTGTCGAACAATTTTTCTTTGAAGAAAGACTTTACAATAGAGAAACCTCCCGATGTTCCCAGACGTTGGGAACACGCATCGAGGTATATAAGATCCATCTAGGAAAGACACCTCGATGCTGTAAGGAGAGAATGTAAGTGGGGGAAGGAGGTCGCTCTGCGGATACCTTCTCGAGAAGAGGATATTACGACACATGTAAAGGGGTTCTTGAGCGTATACACGTACCCCTTTACACTGGGCCCCCTCGAGCCTCTCATGCTCGAATTTTTTCAAAAGTACCAAGTTACATTGGGCCAGATTCATTTGTCCTTCCGGCGTATTGTATTAATGATGAGGTTCTTCGCTGAGAAGGTCGGGATCGAGTTCACCCTTAGCCATCTCATCAAATTGTATCAGCCTCAACAATTCCGAGGTTTAATCAAACTCCAACGCCGATCCATAGAGTCCTTCTTTGCTAGTAACAACGAAGTCAGAGATTGAGGTTGGATGATACGGTTCATTTGAGTGAGGACCATCGATATTATTCCCAAGGAGTTCCTGCCGTTCCTCGAGAAATGGAACTTCGAACACGAGTAAAATACCTTGCTCTATTTCTTTTTCACAACTTTCGCTGATTTCACATAATTGTTCCTTTTTTACATCCGCTGCGGTTCCGTGGATTCCTGATGCGGTCCTCGATATCACGGACTGGGATCGCTTTCGTCTTACAACAAACACAAGTGGAAGGATTTGTCGAAGGGCAAGTGGGAAGCGAAACACCACGGTACGTGTTGTAACCTTACTTTCCCTAAAAAGTACCTTTCTTCACGTGGCCTAATTCCACTGTCGCAGGTATTGGTGATTTTTCCGAGATAAGGCCGCCCCCTTTTGGGGAGGAAGAGGGATCCTCGGCTCCAGAGCCAAAAAAGGATAACAAGAGAAAAAGGTCCTCGAAGAACAAGGGCACCCAAAGCGAAGCAAATCCATCTTGAAGATGCAAGAAGAATGTTGTCGTCGAGGATTTTGACTTCATCCGCCGGTCAATGGGAGACGATGACGACGAGGTGGAGGGTTCGACGTTGATAACTTGAACCAGAAAGACTTCTGAGGCTATTAAACTTGTTGAAACGAGACCCCTGGCCTCGTAACAAGACCTTCACAAGGAACAGGGGAGGGGTCCCGTGTCACCAGAGGTAGTGATTGTTTCCCACACTTCGGGAAATACTACAGAGGAGGCGAGCTTCGAAGCTCCTCTGCCCGAACAGAGTGCCTCGGGTGATCTCCTTGAGGCCGTGGCAGCAGGTCACTCCTCGTCTTTTCCAACTTTCTCCGAAGATACCATAAGGAACACTCGAAACCTGAAGACGCCCGAGTTAGGCGGAGCCCCGAGTGAAAATGATCCCTTCCATGGTTGTTTTACTGGGGTTGATGGGGCCGAACCAGCAGATGCAATCTCAACCTTCGAGGAGGCTCGGAGGCTTTTCTTAATTGTAAGTTCTTAATAGCATTTTAATTTTTCTAACTTCATACTTTCTTCTTTTGTCTAATCGAACTTTCTTCTTTGTAGGCCTTCAACAAATTTAAGACTGAGTTGTGTCGTTGTGAGGCTGAGTTGCGTAGATCCTCGAACAAGGAGAAATCCCTCAGGCTTCTTTGTGAAAAGAAGGAAAAGGAATTGATACATCTTCTATCGGAACTGACCCGAGCTCATGAATACGAGGACGAGCTAGAGAAGCAGGTAACCTTAGTTCTGAAAAATATGGACTTCCTCTCTCGTCTTTGGAGGCTAATACTTCTCTCAGTTGTAGCGAAAGGTCGAGATGCTGGAACGCCTTCGTGGTGAGGTCAACCAGGTCAATCCTGAGTGTAATGAGTGGAAAGTGCATATGGATATCCTTGCTGCGGCCAAAAAAGATGCCATGGCGAAGGTATCCTCCCTTGAAATTTAACTCCAGGATGCTTAAGAGAGCAATTTGGTTCAAGCGGGCAGGATAGCCGAGCTCGAGGTTGGCCTCAATAAGGCCAAGGCCGAAGTCGAGGAAGCCCGGGTTGAGGCTAAATAAATACAAGTCACAGCCGACAAGACGGTAGCCATCTATTTGAAAGATGCTACTGATGCTCAGATGGAGTTAGGGGGGCCTCCGACCGGGAGAAAAGAAGCAACGACTATGTTCGATTTTGATCTCGGAGGGAAACCCTCGAGGATATCCATGCTAAGGGCTTCGATCTCACCGAAGAGATAGAGCAGGCTAAGGAAGATGAGGTTGATGCCAAGTTCGTCCTTTCCTCCGATGATAAAGTTGATGTTGAGGATGATGAAGAAGAGGCTTCCGGGTAAGAGGTTGATCGCGAGAGGGTCGACGGAGACAAAGTCCCCGAGGGAGAAAAGACTTCTGAAGGTCAGACTACCGAAGGTCAAGCTTTCGAGGTTGTAGTAGTCCCCGTGGGTGCTGCCTCCAAGCAGGAGACCCCGTCAATAGATTAGGCCTCCTTTAATTTCTTTGTAAGGGCTCCGTATGGGAGTTTTGTAAACGTATTTTGTACCCTCATCATAAATATAAAAAATATTTTGTTTCATCTTTGTTAAATTTCCATCTTGCCTTTGCTTTTGAAATGAGATTTGGCGTTGTTGACGATCAGTCCGATGTATTGGACTTAGAATATGAATCTCTTAGGTTTCATGTTTGACCAACAATTGGTGATAGGTGACCACTTAGGGTCCGATCTTCGGTCTAAGCTTTAGATCGGGATTTTTGAGTCCGAACTAGGTAAGGTCTCGAGCACAGTGTGCTTCGGCCGCTAAGTTCTTTAAGTATCAGCCCTTAGGCTTTGAAGCATCGGCCCTTAGGCTCTTTTAGGTTGGCCATTAGGCTCTTTTAATTTGTCCCTTAGGCTCTTTAGATTGGCCCTTAGGCTCTTTAGGTTGGCTCTTCGGATCTTACATATCGGCCCTTAGGCTCTTTTTAAAGTGGGTCAATTCGACCTCTAAAATTTCTATAATTTTCCCCCTTTCTGGCTAGGACAAGTAAAACTTTTGATATGCATTGGCATGTTTTTATATTCGTACGACTTTTTGACTGTTCGATTGATTGGAACCTCAATTGCAAGTCGATGTGCGACGATAGTTGAGTACCTCGTGAGGTTCTCTCGAAAGTTGATTTTTTCGAAGCCTTCACATTTGCCAGAGTTGATATTATCGAAGCCCCTTTGCTTATGCCGAGGGTAGCCTGATTTTACCGGTTTTTTGAAGTATTTGAAGGCCTTTAGTTTTATAGTGGAAGTCGGACGTCTCCGAGCCGCATTATTTCAGTCGTAGCCTTTTCATATGACCGTAGTCTTTATATTTGGCCGCAGCCTTTAGTCCCCGGTGAGATGGCCTCGACCTTAATATCGAGGGTATGCTTTTTTAAGGGTCTTATAAGTTCGAGTATATAGCCTTGGTCTTAATATTGGGGGGATGCCTTTTTTAAGGTCTTATGAGTTCGGGTATGCCTCATTGAGGTCTTATAAGTTTGAGTACGCCTCATTGAGGTCTTATAAGTCTGAGTATGCCTCATTAAGGTCTTATAAGCTCGAGTTCGCCTCATTGAGGTCTTATAGGTTCGGATTTGCCTCATTGAGGTCTTATGAGTTTGAGTTTTTGCTGACTCGATATGTTGACCGTCGGAGACAGTCCCCGAGTGTTCGGGCATATTTGGCCCTTAAGCCGTTAAATGTGAAAATAGTAGATTTCTTTGAGGCACAAAGTGTTTCGATAAGAATGCTTCTTTGAGTAATTGATACATGCGTACATGTTTTTGCCATCGGGGGCTCGACTATTCTATATGGACACGGTTCATTTGACCGTTTGGCCCATTACAACATTCTCCTATCGAGGCCCTTTTTGGCGTAACTTTCTTTCTTCGAAAAATTAACCTCCGAGGGTTATCCCCCCTAGTATTCGAGGTTGATAGAAAAGAAGCCTTGAATACTTGTTGAGTTTTCCTTAGGTAGCATATATGTGTTGCCTCGTTAAAAACCTTGCCGGTAAAACCCATTTGGGATGAAACCCGATCTAAGGGAAAAAGAGTGCAACACATGCTTTAAAACCCAAGGTCTTCGAGTTGGAGGGTGATTCGATGTCTCCAATCGAACACCTACAAAAAGTTAGTATGAAATATAAATGAAAAAGGAGAAGGTTATACCTTAGCAATAATAGCGTTTAAGTAGTGATATATTCCAATTGTTTGGTAGTTGCTCGCCTTCCATAGTGCTAAGCTTGTAGGATCCTTTGCCTACCACTCCGAGAACACGGTACGTTCCTTCCCAACTAGGGCCTAGCTTCCCTTCATTTGGTTTTTGAGTGTCGAGGTGAATTTCTTTAGAACCAAGTCCCCGACTCTGAAGTATCGAAGGTTTGTTCTTCTGTCGTAGTACCTTTCGATCCTTTGTTTTTGAGAGACCATTCGAACCAGTACGTCATCATGCTTTTCACCTAGTAGCTCGAG
Organism: Nicotiana undulata; assembly: GCA_005239495.1. Taxonomy (NCBI): domain Eukaryota; kingdom Viridiplantae; phylum Streptophyta; class Magnoliopsida; order Solanales; family Solanaceae; genus Nicotiana; species Nicotiana undulata. The sequence continues at coordinate 33,877 of ML290519.1, read as the reverse complement.
GGAGGTGTTCATGGCCTCGTTGTTTGAGTCGCATGCTGAAATCTGACGCTCGGTTCCCCGACCTCGACTGGTATCAATGCCTCGGACCCATATACCAAAGAAAACGGGGTCTCCCCTGTGCTCGACTTCGAAGTTTTTCGATATGCCCACAATACCTCGGGCAATACTTCTCTCCATTTTCCTTACGCATCATCTAACCTTTTCTTTAAATTTTTGATGATAGTTTTGTTTGTGGACTCGGCTTGGCCGTTTTCCCTTGGGTGATAAGGCGTTGATAGGATACTTTTGATTTTGTGATCTTTGAGAAACTTCGTTACTTTGCTGCCGATGAACTGCTTCCCATTGCGCATGTTATTTTAGAGGGAATCCCAAATCGACATATGATGTGGTCCCATATGAAGTCAATGACTTATTTTTCTCTTATTTTCTCGAAGGCATGCGCTTCTACCCATTTGAGAAGTAGTCAGTCATAAATAGGATAAATCGAGCTTTACCTGGCGTTGTTGGCAGGGGGTCGACGATGTCCATCCCCCATTTCATGAATGGCCACGGGAATAGGACCGAGTGTAGTTGTTCACCGGGTTGATGTATCATCGGTGCAAATTTCTGGCATTTATCACATCTTTGAACAAATTGCTTGGTGTCTTTTTCCATGTTATCCCAGTAATGCCCCGCTCTGATTACCTTTCGAACCAAGGAATCGGCACCAGAGTGGTTTCCACAAGTGTCTTCGTGGATTTATCGTAGAACATAATCGGTGTCTCCCGGTCCCAAGCATACTGATAGTGGTCCGTTGAAGGTCCTTCTATACAATGTTCCATTCTCGTCGAGTGAAAATCGGGCTGCTTTGTCTCGAAGGGACCTCGATTCTTTTGGGTCCATGGGGAGCTTCCCATGCTTCAAGTAGTCGATGTACTTGTTCCTCCAATCCCACGTCAGACTTGTTGAATTGATTTTTGCATGGCCCTCTTCAATCACTGAATTTGATAGTTGTACGACAGTCCCAGGACTATATCATCTTCTTCAACAGACAAACCCAAGTTTGCGAGTGCATAGGCCTCGATGTTCTATTCTCGAGATATGTGGACCAGGTTCCATTCTTTGAAGCGATGCAATGTCACTTGAAGATTGTCCAAGTATCTTTGCATCATATCTTCTCGAACTTCGAAGCTTCCATTTACTTGGTTAACCATCAAAAGAGAGTCACATTTTGCCTCGATGACCTCTGCTCCCAGGCCCTTGGCTAGTTCAATACCTACAATCATGGCCTCATACTCAGCCTCATTGTTAGTCAACTTCGAAGTTCTTATGGATTGTCTAATTATGCCGCCCGTAGGTGGTTTTAGAACTATACCGAGCCCGGACCCTTTCACATTCGAGGCACCGTCAGTGAAGAGGGTCTATATCCCCGATAATGTGCCCGATTTTAGCAGAAGTTCCTTCTCTACTTCGGGCACGAGGGCAGGCGTAAAATCGGCCACGGAGTCTACCAAAATTTGAGACTTGATAGCTGTTCAAGGTTGATATTCGATATCATACCCTCCAAGTTCGACGACCCATTTGGCCAATCGGCCTGATAATTCGGGCTTATGCAAGATGTTTAGAAGTGGATATGTAGTTAATACACATATACAATGGCATTGTAAATAAGGTTTCAATTTCCTAGATGCACTTACTAATGCAAGAGCTAGTTTTTCTAAGTGCGGATACCTGGTTTCAGCATCTCCAAGGGTCCAAGTTACGTAATAGACAAGGAATTACGTACCTTGTTCTTCTTGAACCAACACACCACTTATCACTACTTCGGACACAACAAAATATAAGTATAGTGTTTCGTCCTCCTGCGGTGTATGGAGCAAAGGTGGATTCGAGAGATACCGTTTTAATTCCACCAAGGCTTGTTGACATTCCAGAGTCCATTCGAACTTGTTCCTCTTCTCGACCTAAAGCTGTTATTCGCTCGGTGAGCCGCTGCACGGATTTCACATTATTTACCATGGTGATCTCCTTGATGGATTTGATTTTGTCGAGGTTGATCTCGATCCCCCTGTTCGACACCATGAATCCCAAAAATTTGCCTGATCCGACTCCAAAAGCGCATTTTTTGGGGTTGAGCTTCATGTTGTACCTTCTTAGGATATCGAACATCTCCTGCAAATGATTCAAATGGTCCTCTGTGCGCAGGGACTTAACTAGCATGTCATCAATGTAAACTTCCATAGATTTTCCTATTTGATGTTCAAACATCTTATTAACTAGGCGTTGGTATGTAGCTCTTGCATTTTTTATCCCAAAGGGTATTACATTATAGCAATATGTACCATACTTCGTGATGAACGAAGTCTTTTCCTGGTCGTCTGGGTTCATTTGAATTTGATTGTACCCGGAGTAGGCGTCGAGAAACGTAAGGATCTCGTGGCCAGCCGTAGCATCGATCAAACGATCGATGTTGGGCAATGAGAATGAATCTTTAATGCATGATTTATTCAAATCTTTGTAATCTACACACATTCTCAGTTTATTTCCCTTTTTAGGGACAACCACCACGTTAGCTATCCATTCGGGGTATTTTACTTCCCTAATGGATCCTATTTTGAGAAGTTTGGTTACCTCATCTTTGATGAATGCATGCTTTACCTCGGATTGAGGTCTCCTTTTTTGCTTCATCGGTTTGAACCTGGGATCGCCACTTAGTCGATGGGTGGTTATCTCCGGTGGGATCCCTGTCATATCGAAATGGGACCAAGAGAAGCAATCAATGTTATCAATAAGAAATTGAATAAGTTTTTTTATGAGTTCGGGGGTTAGTCCCGTTCCCATGTATACATTTCGTTCCGGAAGATGCTCAATTAATAGAACCTACACGACCTCTTCGACTATGGACTTCATTGCATCTGATTCCTCAAGGGAAATGAAGGCTCGAGGGGTGAGAAATTCTTTTTATCCGTCCTCGACCACATGTTCATCGATCACCTGTCCCTCGGGCTCGCCCGAGGATATGGGCTATGATTGCTATTTGGCTACCTGTTCGTCCTCCGACTTCTCTGAGGTAGATGGAGTCGACATTGGTGTCGAGTCGTGCACCGCGAACATCTCCTTAGCTGCATGCTGCTCTCCATACACCATTTTCACGCCATCCTTTGTTGGGAACTTCATCATTTGATGAAGAGTTGATGGCACTGCCCTCATGCTATGTATCATTGGCCTTCCAAGTAAGGCATTGTACCTTATGTCACCTTCAATGACATGAAACTTGGTGTCTTGTATTGTTCCGGCCACGTTGACTGGGAGGATGATTTCCCCCTTCGTTGTTTCACTCGCCATGTTGAATCCATTCAGGACTCGAGAGTCGGGTATGATTTGGTCGAGCAGCCCGAGCTGCTCCACGACCCTCGACCTGATTATATTGGTCGAACTACCTGGATCCACGAGCACACGTTTAACTTAAACTTTATTTAAAAGGAAAGAAATTACTAGTGCATCATTATGAGGCTGAGATAAGGCCTCGATGTCTTCCTCGCTGAATGTAAGAGTATACTCGAGTATGTAGTCCCGAGTCCGCTTTTCCCTTGTGATGGATACTTTTATTTGTTTGAATATGGGTCCCTGTGGGACGTCGACTCCTCCGATGATCATGTGAATGACATGCTGGGGCTCTTTTGGTTCATTTTTCCTATTTGCATCTCTCTCTCGAAAATGATTCTTGGCCCGGCCACCGAGGAACTCTCGAAGGTGCCCTTCGTTGAACAATCGGGCTACCTCCTCTCGAAGTTGTCTGCAATCCTCGGTCCTATGGCCGTGAGTGACATGGTATTTGCACATTAAGTTGGGGTTCCTCTGGGAAGGATTTGACTGTATGGGCTTGGGCCACCTAGTATCTCTAATCTTTCCGATGGCTGATATGATGTCTGAGGCATCAATGTTGAAGTTGTAATGTGACAATCGAGGTGCCTCCAACGGTCCTGAGTGCCTATCCAACCCGGTTTTTCTCATGAGTCCTCGGAACTTTGGCCTCGAGCCGCCCTTCGATCATTTCGAGATATATTACGCCTCGAAGTGTTTCTTCGGTCTTCGACATATGGTTGGTATCTTTCCTTGCTTGGTCTTGGCTCCCTTTCCGTATTTCTCGATTCTTTTGCTAGTAGCCTGCTTGGATACACTGAGACCGAGGGGGCTCCCAATTGGTCGTCCTCGACCCTGATTTTTGACTGGTACCTGTTGTGCACATCCGCCCAAGTTACGGCAAGATACTCGATCAAGTTTTTCTTCAGCTGCTTCGAAGCTATTGAGCTTCGTTCATTCAGTCTTTGGGTGAAGGCTTGCACTGCCCATACATCAGAGACATGTGGTAATTCCATTCGCTCCATCTGGAAACGGGATACGAACTCCCTTAGCATCTCGTTCTCTCTTTGTTTGATTTTGAAAACATCGGACTTTCTCGTGGCAACTTTTATGGCACTAGCATGTGCCCTTACAAATGAGTCTGCCAACATTGCAAATGAATCTATTGAGTTCGGGGGCAGTTATGGTACCACATCATAGCCCCTTTGGACAAGGTTTCTCCAAATTTCTTCAACAGGACAGACTCGATCTCGTCGTCCTTTAAATCATTTCCTTTTATACCACAAGTATACGTGGTGATATGCTCATTGGTATTTGTGGTCCCGTTGTATTTTGGGATGTCGGGCATCCGAAACTTCTTCGGAATGGGCTTCGGAGCCGCACTCGGTGGGAATGGTTTCTGTACAAACCTCTTCGAATCCAGCCCCTTCAAGACTGGAGGTGCTCCCGGGATCTGGTCGACCCTCGAGTTGTAGGTTTCCACTTTCTTGTCGTTGTCCTCTATCTTCTTTTCTCCTGACTCGACCCTTTTGGTGAGTTCCTCGAGCATCCTCAAGATAGTGGGGTCTGTTCCTGACCCATTATTGCTCGATCTTTCTGGTGCTGACTCAACTCGAGGAGTTGTCTCCGGTCTTGCTGTGCTCGGAGTCTTTTGCTGACTCTGTAACTGAGTGATAACAACTTGTTGTGCTTGCAACATTTCAAAGATTACTTGCAGGCTGACTTCATCTCGAGCCTGTGTTCTTTGTGCGTCAGAGTGGTCCCTTTCACGTACACTCCCTTCAATATCAGTGCCCAAATCGACGTGCACAACAATATGAGAACCAACATCGTCTGGGATAGGAGTTGGTGCTACCCCAGGGTTGAGGGTGGTACACCGGCCCCTGTTTTCCCCAAGGAATCCAACGTCGTTGTTTCCGTGCTCTGATGTGTTTGCAGTGTTAGACATATTTTGACCTGAAATCAAAGAATCTTTGGACAAGAAAAAGTGTTATCAGAAAACTAGCACCAAAATAATCACTATTATCTTTAGCCCCACGGTGGGCGCCAAATTATTTACCTCGAAATGGTGCTAACAATTATTTAATTTGTGGTTCTAAAAATATGTGATTTATTCTAATACTAGTTGATAATCAAGAAATGATAAGTGTAAGTAAGTAAAAATGATAGTCAAGCCAATGTTGTCAAAGGAGTGGGGCCTTGAGCTCGGTAGCCTCGGGGGTCTCGAGGTCGGTCGATAGCAGTAAATGAAGAACAATAAAGCTGAAGAATAATGTTGAGCACGTTAAATGAGAAAAGGCAGAGTGAAGTGTTCTATTGCAGTGAATGATGATGTTTACATATGATTGGGGTCCCCTTTATATAGGAGGGAAAAACCTTAATATGGTACATTTCTAATTATGACAAAGAATACTATTGGTACAGTTGTATAACGGCTTAGTACGAAGTTGTACTATTTCTTACAAATCCTATCCGTCCTAACCATGTGTCCTTGGGAATTTCCCGCTTTTTCTTGACTGTCATCGATTTTGCAATGCCTCGAGGTAGGCCGTGTCGGGCCTTCGATGTGCCTTCTCGAAGTGTACGTTCCGAGATCGACTCGAACTTTACTTCGACCCTTCGAGCTCGGACTTGGCGCAACAGAGACCTCGAAGTCGGACTCCTCCGATTTCGGCCGTATACAATAAATGTACGTAAGAAGCTAGGACATAAACTAAAAATAAATTTGTAAAAACTACAAAATCAATTGACTTTAATTTGTCCATAGTTGATTGATTGAGTCAAAACATAAGTAGTGGTATATATTATAATTGCTACTGTAATATGATTTAACTTTTTTACAAAGGAAGAAGAAAAAATAAAAGTAAAAAAGGAATGTGAGAGGGAAAACATGGTCCCAATAGTACAGGTAAACTAAAGAAATATTTGTCACCTTGCGTATCTGCATTTCATTTAATAAGATAATGATATTTTGGGG
>ML290519.1:0-13533 GCA_005239495.1 Nicotiana undulata | reverse complement strand
CCATTTCCCATTTTTCTTTTTGACCATCACTACATTGGCAATCCACTTGGGATACTTCGACTCCCTGATGGAGCTATTTTCTAACAGTTTTTTCACCTCATCGCGGACTTCATCGTTGATGGCGGATTTGATGTCTTGCCTTACTGGGCCGGAATGGGTCGACATTTAACTTGTGTGTGGCGATTTCCTTTGGGATGCCCGACATATCTGCAACTGAAAGCAAACAAATTCGCATTAGCTATTAAGAATTGACTGAATTTACTTGGTTCTTGGAGTTTACAACCGATATAGGCCTTCTTACACCCTTGTCCCAATATGTTTACAACTTCTTGTCTAAGGGCGATGGAATCTTCCGTTTCGTGCTCGCGTTCTTGGTGGAACTCACAAAGGGTGTCGGACCTTCCGGTGTTCGAATCTGATCTCATCTTTGGCGGCCACTTCAGTTATGTTTTGAGTTTCTCAAGATCGTAGAAGATTTCTGTAGGCGACACACAAAAATTGTGAGCAGTGTTGGTTCCCCAAGTACACGCAAGTATACGTGGCTGTAAAGTAATAAAGTGACTCGAAAGTCTGATGTCGAACCCACAGAGACGTAATTAATCGTTAACTAAGCAAACTAAAATCAATTAATTGTCCAAGATAATAAAAATATTGTTTATCTACTAAACCACTTTCGCAAATATCGAACAAGTAATTAGCTAATTTATCATGGATGCAAACGTGTGTTTTGGATTTTACTCAGAAGAGATGAAGATTCCAGGGTTGTGGGTTGTTTATCAGTCTTATTAAGTTCAATAATCACACTTGTTAATCCATATTATCAGTGGTTGCTAATTGACCATATCGTTTATATGAATAGAATGTTCCCACAATACTACTCGCCTATCCACAATATATCGATCTTATATTCCTATAGTATTGAGTATATCATGAACAAATATAATAGAATATTCAACTAATCAAGACTGTTAGGTATGTTCCTATCCTAACCGCGAAATTGTTTCCCGAGCCACAGGCTCAGAAACAAGCTCTCTTTAATTCTACTCTAATCTAAACATGACTTTCCCAAGAATAACATAGATAGTAGGGTGAATTGGTAGCTACATCAATTCATAAGTTAAAACTAGAATTAAAGAAACAACCATAATATGATAATCCGAATAAACGAAGATGTAATTAATTAACGTTAATAATCATTTCAACTACAACCCTTGAAACTAGAATGCTTAGCCACTCATGTTCGTAGTAACAATTTTCCAAGTATTTTGCATAGACAAATTACAAAGAAAAGATGAATGAATGATGCACTCAATGACTTTCTCCTCCAAAAGTTGTTCCACGTAAAGTTCTTGCCTCCAAAATGGCTTCCCCCTCTCTCAACTCGTTTGGGGAGTATTTATATGTTATGGCTGAAAATCCCTCAGTCCAAATTCGGGTTGGAGTCTTTTAACCCGCGACTTTTAATTACCTCGCGATGCCAGGCATATGGTGCGGTCAACGTGGCTACAGAGTTGGCTCTGCCTGGCCTGTAGTGCGGTCAAGCTTGCTATAGATCTGTCTTTACTTTGTCTGTACCACGGCAAGGCAGGCTATAGAGCTGGATTTACTTGGTATGTAGCACGGTTTAGGTACTTGATATTTTTGTGCTCTTTTCTTACTTCACTTTGCATAAAAATTTTCCAAATCACTTCCTATTGACTCCTACACATATAAATACCATTATCTAACACGAGTCACAAATATTCACATGAAAGTTAATAATATCGAGGCATAATGCAAGGTAAATTATATGAAAGAACATGGAGTTTTAGCCAAACATCACCACCCCACACTTAAGCTCTTGCTCGTCCTTGAGCAACCAACAATGAATACTATTCTTGGGTACTTTACACATTTGAAGAACACTACACCAATGACCATGGTTGATAGCAACAATTAAATTATAGCATATGCTATCACTTACACCTCCCTTAACTTATGCAATTCTTCAAAAATATTCCCAAGAAAGACGACATGCTTATAACAATCCTAGCCTCTATACAGACTAAGTCTCACCATGCACTCATGGCTTGAACACCCAACATCCTAGAGAAGTCTAATAATGTTACATATCCCTGAAAGCATTTTCCCTCACAACAAGAACAAAAGAGTAAGTTGAATCCACACACTTAAATCAAATGCTCAAATTTATTTTAAGGCCTCATATATATCGAAGAATATCACTCACTCTCACAGAAGAGGTCACATGCATTCAATTGGTAACATAGTCTTCCCCTTAATGTAAATATCTATTAGTGTAAGCTCACTCGGTCTAAAATCAATTAAGACTTTTTTATGGTTGTAGTGTAGGCTACAACCGAGAAGGATATATTTAGGAATATTGGCTAACCCTCCTACGTACTTTAACACATCACATAATCAAGTGTAAGCGCAAATTCTTCAATCCCAATTTTAATTTCACAACTAAAATCATCCGTAACAACGTTCCCTCTTTCTCTAGGCACTACTTTAATTCATACTCACTAGCAAAAACAAGATATCAATTTATTCATCTAAATTTTTCCTTCTTTTTTCAGATTTTTCTTTTCTTTTTTACAATTTTCGCTAGTGGTGTTTTCTTTTACAAAACAAGTGCACCTTTCTTCCTTTCATTGGTTCCATTCGAAAGCCACCCAAATTCCCTCCTTACTTCTTTTAGCGCTCATTTCACAATTAAAGTGCATTAAGAGGTAAAAGGATCAAAACAACGTCAATTAAGAATAAAAAGGGTATAGGCTTGTAAAAGTCTATAGGCTTAAAATAATTAACTAGGGATAGTTGTATTTGTAATAGCAAACGCTCGAAAAGATCAAAGAAAGCCTAAAATTATTTTTCAAACCGAGCCTCACCTAAACATTCGTTTCGACTCACATACGGGGAAAGTTCTAGACACAAGTACAAGAACTGCAGATTGCAGATTTTTGCCAGGTGAGGTAGAACAATTATTGAAACAGGGCTACTTAGCAGAATTGTTTAGTGAAAAAGGTAAGTAGGCATACATGAAGAACAAGCAGGAGCCCCCAAAACCACCATCTCTAAAATGAACCGTCAATGTGATACGCGGAGGTGAAGAAGTAAACGAAGTGGTCTGCAAAAGAACCACAAAGTTCACAATTACACACGGGAAGCGAATTCGTGAAAACCTGGAAGCAGACAATATAACCTTTGATGATGCAGATATTAGCGGATTAATGCTTCCTCACAACAACGCTCTGGTAAGATCCTTACTTATTCATGACACTAACGTAAAAAGAGTGTTGATTTATCCAGGTAGTTCAGTCAATATTATTTTGCTAAGAGTCGTTGAAGAAATGCTATTCGGGAATCATGTAATCCCAAAGGCGTGAGCCATATCAGGGTTTGATAACTCTACAGTTATAACAAAAGGGGAAATTGAACTCATCACTTATGCTGAGAGTGTAATAAAAAATACCAGGTTCCAAGTCATCGATACTGACATGTCCTATAACGTAATCATGGGAAGGCCATGAATCCACGACATGAAAGCAATATCGTCCACCTTGCATCAGATAATTAAATTCCCTTCCGAATGGGTAATTCAACATATTAGAGGCGATCAGCAAACCAATGACATGGACTATACAAAGTCTCACTTCACACATGGCACATGAGTCACTAAGGACGGTCTCATTCCGACTCTCAAACTAGTGCAAGTTTTCATGGAGCCACAATATATTAAGCATTAAGCACAAAGTGAATATTAGTCAAGAAAATGAGACATAGGCGTCACAAAACATGTTATCCAAATAACCAAGGCATCATAAGCCATTTTTGCACACGAGGATGATACTACACATGCCAAAGCCTAAATATGCTATTATTAAATAAGCCAAGGGTGCCAAGGAATCTCATCTTTCTTCCTCTATTTTTACCTAAGTCCTACTCAAAAATAATAAAATAAAAGAAAAAACTACTACCTGGCTCAAACTACATCCTATGTAAAACAACCGAGGCACAAAAGAAATCACGAGGAATTTCTACTACCTAAAGGAAACTAAAAGACATATTTTAGATTTTTATTTATACTTTAATACCTCAAGAAAAATGTCTAGGAGATATATCGTCGGGAAAAGCGTTTCTATCTTTTTTTTTCAATTTTTTTTATTTTCCACATTTAAAACAATTACGCTACTAAAATACAACACAACTACGAAAACGAAAATAAGAAGTTAACAGTTTTCTATTATACTACTAATAATTATCTAAAGGAATTCCCTCCCCCTCCCTCCCCCCACATTAAAGGAGTGCAGTGTCCCCAATGCACAAATAAGGCAAAACAATAACGATGGTAGACAAGAAACTCCCCGAAAGGACAAAAATCGAAGCAATCACGGCTCATGAGGTACTCAGACTTCCCCTAGGCATGGGCCTTTGTGTGGGCACCCCAAAATTAGTTCTCACCATCTAGCTCACTTTTGCATTCTTCCAACGACATTTCTTCCTATGCTTATAATCCTACAAAATAAAAACATACACTACAAAAATAATATAATAAAAAAATAAATAAAAGAAAGTGGTAAAGTTGGGTTGCCTCCCAACAAGCGCTACTCTTACTACCTCAAACAGGCCTGAACATCTCGATTTGAGCTTCCCCGAGAAGAGTCTCAACCTCGAATTGAACAAAAGAACAAATTGGCACCGTTCAAACTCACGATTATGGATATTCTTATCATGCCAACGCTTGGTCGTTTCTTTATATAACTTGGCATTCTCATACGTGTGAAAGCGAAACTCATCAAGTTCATTCAATTGCATCAATTGTTTTTCACATGCTAATTCTGCATCAAAGTTCATCTTCTTTAGCGCCAATTAGGCTTTGTGCTCAAGTGCCACTGACAAATGGCATGCCTTCCCATAAACCAGCTTGTAAGGGGAGGCTCTGATTGGAGTTTTGGAGGCGGTCCGGTATGCCCGTAGAGCATCATCAAGCTTTGCAGCCTAATAATTCCTACTTGTACTAACCGTCTTCTACAGAATCTGCTTTATCTCTCTATTTGAAACTTTAACTTGTCCACTTGTCTGAGGATGGTAGGCGGTCACAATCTTATGTTTGACCCCGTATTTCTCTAAGACATTGTCCAATAACTTGTTACAGAAACGGGTTCCCTCGTCACTTATCATCACTCCCGGAGTGTCAAACCTTGTAAAGATATGCTTTTTCACAAAGTTAACCACTATCTTGGTATCATTGTTAGGAAGAGAAATGACCTCCACCCACTTCGACACATAGTCAACGGTTGCCAAAATGTACTTGCACCTATTGTACGAGGGAAACAGACCCATAAAATCAATTCCCCACACATCAAAAATCTCAACCTCCATAATACCATGCAATGTCATCTCATGACTTTTCGTAATTGTTCATGTTCTCTAGCACCTATAGCATCTCCTCACAAACTCATAGGCATCTTTAAACAACCTAGGTCAATAGAAACCCGAGTGCAACACTTTGGCTGCCGTTTTTTCACCCGCATGATGACCACCATAAGTCAACGCATGACAGTCATGTAAAATAACATTTATTTCAAATTCGGGCACACATCTTCTCATTAACTGATCAGTACAAGATTTGAACAAAAACGGCCCATCCCACACATTTGATCTCACATCTCACAAGAATTTTCTTTTAGCATGAGGTTCAAGTTCAGGTGGCATTTCTCCACCAACCATATAGTTTACAAAATTTGCATACCATGGTACCTCCCCAGCAGTAATGGCCAATAATTTCTCATCCGGGAAGGCTTCCTTGATGACAGTTCTCTCACCTACATGATTCTGAGTATCTAACCTGGACAAGTGATCTGCCACTTGATTCTCTGTTACTATACGATCTCGGATCTCCAAGTCAAATTCCTCAAGAGTAAAACCCAATGAATTAGCCTTGAGTTAGCATCTTTCTTTTCGAACAAATATCTGATGGTTGCATGGTCTGTGTAGATGATAACTTTGGTGCCAATCAAATAGGCCTGAAATTTATCGTACGCCCACACTACAGAAAGCAACTCCTTTTATGTCACAATATAAATTATTTGAGAAGGAGTGCTAGTCTTGCTTTTTTTTAAATAATCCGCTAGGTAGAGCCTAGGGCTAGATTTTATTTATATAAAAAAGAATAAAAACAAATGTTTTGGTCTCTCAAAATGTGAGAGAGATAAACGTTGTACTCTACATATTGCCTATTATCATATTTGAGTAATGAACTCAATATATCACAAATGATCTACTAAAACTTAATAAGATAAAAAGTAGCCCATTACTTCCAATTTGCATTGCTCGCTGATTGCAGAAATAGCCTTTTTCTCTATTTGTCCAAATTTGCCATTTGTATGAATAGCCCATTTCTTCCTGTTCTGTTCGTCCATCTGCTTTCCTTCTGAGTTTTGTATTTGTTGATACTTTGCGTACATCCTTTGGTATATCTCTCCTATTATGTATTAGGATAACTTCTTCATTTAGCTCAATTACTTCCAAATTGTGTTCCAAAAACCTGCCCAGCCGCCTAGTCCATATTGTTGTTTCTGTGTTTCTTCTGTTCTTCTTCATTACTGTCTGGTCCCTTTGTGAATTCTTATTCCTTGCTGTATTGAGATACCATCTTGTTGATGCCAATAATCGTATGCATTCCACGACTTTTATTGTAGACATCGTGTAGCACCATTTTTGATCATTGGACCATATGAGTGTCATTTTTATTACAGACCTTAATGTATCCAGTATTTCGATAACTAAGATCCGCCATCTGATAGATCTCCTTGATCCAAGATTCTATACTTATGCCTACTACTATTACTCTTTCAAGGGGTTGAGCATATAATGCTGATACCACCCTCCAAAGTTATAACCAGTGGCAGGGCATAGATATAGTAACTTTTCCTGTAAAAAAGAACACATAGTTAGTGAAAACATCAGTCAACATAATCTCCTCCCTAAGGATTTGAATATGATGATCTTCATATTGTTGAATCTCTTCACTGTCCTTTGTGCAACAGTATTTTCTCATGTGTGATGTCCTCAGTGATTTCCTATTTTTTGCCTGACTCCCTGTATCTCCTATCCAATCCTTAATTCCCAATTCAATACTCCTCCTACACGCTGCTACCATCAGAGTATCCTGCCCATTTCTCTTAAATGTTTTGAGCATATTTCTTTTCCATTTTATGTTTGAGGTCCTCTTTTGGTGCAAAACCTTTGCATATCTATTGTTTGAATCCCATCTTCTCGAGTGATCCATTTTGCACTGCCCGTTTCTTTTATGCATTCTGGGTATTTTCTTCATCCTGTATTGTATTGTAGCTTCTTTGATCACTATGTTATTGCCCTTTTCTCTTGTCTGTGAATGATCCACTAATCTTGTGTTTGCACGACCTTGCTGCCTTATTCTTTTAGATGTTCTAGACAGGTTTCTTTTGTGTTTAGTAGCTGGAACTTGCCATCTCTTTGATCCAAAAATGCTGATGTTGTAGGCATTTCCAGTTGTAGAACAAATCCACAGACAATGCCCAATTCTCTTAGACTTTCTGGGTACTTTTTTCTTGATTTCTATATTCATTATTAGACTCCAAGCTACTGTGTTATTGTCTAATCCTAGTTTTTTTCCTTTGGAATGAGTGCTTAGCACTGATACTACTAGAAGGAATTCAATTAGGACATAGAGAAAAAACACATCTAAGGTACCTGCAAAAAAGCAAAAGCGTTAGTGAAACAAATGATCATCATGCTCTCCTCCTTCCAGTTTTGAAACTGACATTGATATGTTCTCTCCTCTTTCCTCCTTGAGACTATTCTGTTCTCCTCTCCTTCTAATTTCTTGCAACCTTTACTCTTCTGTGAGGACATTGCATTTTATCATTATTTACTAACAATTTGCTTTGCAAGTCCAGATCCCATAATCCAAATGCCTCAATCATACCATCATCTAGCGCATAGTTGGCTAAATGATCAGTCAATTTGTTTCCTTCTCTGAAGATGTGAGTGATTCTGAAATTGCACCCTTCTTTCAGTTGCATGATTTCTTCTATTTGTTCAACAATAATCCATGGAGGTTTCCACAGTCCATCAATGCAGTTTTTTAGAAGAAGAGAGTCTGTTTGTAGCAATATCTGTGTGTAGTTCATGGTTCTACACATTCTCAATGCCTCAACTATTGCACAAGCTTCAGCTTCATTGTTAGATCCTTCATTTATCTCCCTGCTGATAAGTTGGTATTTTACCAACTTATCTCCTCTCAATATTTAGACTTTGGTGTAATTTTGATAGAAAACTAGGACATTTTCTGTGGTTTATTGGCAATTTTCAGGTATTATGTGATTTAGAGAAGAAATGGAAGAAATCAAGTCAAAATAGGCCAAAATAAAGGAAAATGACAGAAGTCAGATGCTATTCGCGATCGCAAGGTTTGACCTGCGATCGCAGAAGTCAACAAGAGCGTGAACCGCGATCGCACAGTTGATTACGCGATCGCGGAGAAGAAATGTGACCCCTGCTCTGAAATGTACTACGCGATCGCAAAAGGATACACGCGATCGCAGAACTTGAGGACTTAACCCTACACGATCGCAGGCGTGGTCACGCGATCGCAGAACTTCAAGAGCAATGCCTACGCGATCGCAAACATAGTTCCGCGATCGCGGAGAACAAGATCTGGGCGAAAACTGGGCAGTTTTGGTATTTCACATTTTTTATCCCCAACCCATTCATATACTCGATCTTGGCATATCTTTGGCTTTGTAAATAATATTTTGAGAGAGAAGAACAAGTATTGAAGCTAGGGCTTTGCACACACACTTGGTTATTGAAGATTTCATCATTTTGGTTAAGGATTTCTTACCCATTTATGTTTATTTTTTCATTTCCTTGTTTTGTATTGAATATCTAAGTGTGTAGTATTTTTCCAACACTTGAATCTTGTTTATGGGAATATTCATATTTAAAGTGTGGATTAAATACCTTGTTGTGCTTATGTATTGAATGATTTTATTATATTTATGAAGTGGGTGTTTGTTATTTTAATTATTCTTGTTCTTTAATGTTTCCAAAGGGATTAGCTAACCCTAGGACTCGCCCATTAACTCCGAATTAATTTTGGAAAAGATTATTTGGGGTTGGGAAAGATTAATTAACAAGAACTTGAGGATTTAACCCTCATTTTATAGATTCTACCTAGGGATAGGATTGAACTACTTGTAGCCAAACCCGGAAGTGCTTAATCTCCTAATTGGGTTAGGGATAATTCAATTAGGAAGTCTTGTTAGTCTTTGGGAAAAGCTAATTAAGAAATATTATTCGTGGCTAATTAACATAACTCACTCGTATTTGTAAAATCGTAAAATACATTGGATCGTAACTTGAGTGTAATACCCGATGCATTCATTCTTGTTGCCATTGATCATTTTACTCGCTTTCTAGGTTAGTTTATATTTTCACATTTAGTTATAGAAACTTTACAAAACTCAAAATCTTATTTGTTTGGCATTGCGCGATAAGTGATAACTCTCTAGCATTCTTAATCGCCCTCATATTGTTCTCCGTGGGATTCAACCCCAACCTTGTTGGGTTACTATATTTGACAACGATCGCTTAACCTATTTTAAGGTGTAAATTGAGCTTATCAAATTTTGGTNGTAGTTGTTCATATTTTGATGACCCTTGTCCTTATTGTGGAGGACCACACTCGTGGCAAAATTGTTTAAATTCTCCCGATGATGACTTGTGCGCACAATTTTAAAATGGTCATTGGAATGATTATTTGTATTTGTTCGTCCCTTCCCCGAGCCCCCACTATGATGAATCTACTTTTTGTGATGGAACTTTTATGGGCAATGAAGTGGAAAAATTTGAGCATGGTAGAAATGGAGAGTTCAAGCTCATGTTGGAGTGCTTACTTGAAGAAGGAAACCATGAGCAAAATGCTTTGGAAGAACTTTTGGAGAATAGTCTCAAAAATTATTTGGCACTTGAAAGGCTACACTCACAAATGGATGCAATGATTGAAGCTTCAAGGGCTCAAAAAGCCTTGGAGGTGAGTGATAGCCAAGAAGATGAAAATTCCTCCTTGGCAATTGAACAAAGCCAAGAAGAACTCTCAAATTCTCAAGATGAGAGGATGATGCACATGTTGGAGACCATTCTTGAAAATGAGGAAAAGCACCACCTTGCGCTTGAAGAATTGAAAAATGATGTGACTCAAAATGATGAATACATCCGCACTTTGGAGGATCAAATGCAAGCATTGATGGAGACTCATTATGCATCTCAAGTTGAAAGTGTGGATGGAAGTCAGGAAGAATTTAATTCTGAGGGTGAGAGTAAGTGCTACTTTGAGGAATCAAGCCTTGAACATCCGCCAACCTACTCCATGAGTGTTAGTGATGCCAACGAAAATATGGAATTAGAGTCAACCGGGATAATTGAAAATTTGGTTGAAATTGACTCTATTCCGGGGGAAGATGAAGATGTCAAAATCCGGAAAAATTTACAAGTAGGAAGTTTGAAGGCTCATTCTAAGCATTTCTCAACTTTGGAATTGTGTGGTAATACAGAAGTTGAATTACATGAGTCAATTGGGTGTTGCGAGGAGGAGAAATTCATACCATACATCTTGCAATTTGAAGAACCAAGAAAGCAAAATGATATTCCTCACATGAAGGCCAAGAAGTAAAATGAAGAAATTGAGGCTTGGCTCTGTCATCTTTCTACCACCCCCACCGCCCGTGGTCACAAACTTGATTCCAAGCTAGGTTCCCAGTTCATATCCTCAAAGTGGCGAGAAAAGTGGTAAAAGTTGACTTGCATCGTGCCACGACGTTAAATGCGGCGCTTGGTGGAAGCAACCCATCGATTTTCAAAAATTTTAAGTCATTTTTGAAATTTTCTTTTTTAGAATAGCTTCTTATATTTTTTCTAACCAATATGCCAAGTTTCACATTTTTCGGAGTTGATTTGAGCATATCGAGGGAACCTGGGGGTCAAAACCAGTGCAAGACAACAAAAAAAAAATTGCTGGGCAACCATTCTGCCCAAGTCTGCGACGCCCTCAACACATTCTGCGATCGCAGATGTGATTTAAATGCAAAAATGCGATCGCAAAATGTCAGCAAGAAACTCAGCAAAAATTTAATGAATCGCGATCGCGGAGACCAGTACGCGATCGCGGAGGGTAGAATAATTTCTTACTCTACGCGGTCGCAGGAACGCACACGCGATCACAGGATTCAATGTGATTAACACACCGCGATCACGACTCTCTGACTTCGATCACAATTTTAACGAGTAAGTGAACTGGGTTAAAACGCCTGGTGAAATTTAAAACACTCAGTCTTTTTGCTGTAAACCAAGAACAAAAAGGAAAAAGCTCTTCACTGTACCCAAATAAATCCGGTTGGTTTTCATCTTTATTGCATCCCTTTGTCATCACCCTCCAGGTATGTAGATTCCTAACACTATACTTCAGTTGTTTTTCAAAATTTTGTGGAACTCATAAACTCGGCAGTCCCAAAGTGGGATTTTTAGGGATTGAAAATTGTTCTTCCTCTGTTGAAATCTGGGCAATTTACCTCATGTGTGCTTGCTTGCTGTTAGATTGGTTGAGTGTAGGTGTAGAGTTGTGTAAATTTTGGGGAGAAATCCATAGAGTGGGCACTTGAATCTATAAAAACAAAATGAGACCCACTTTGTGTTTGTTAGTATGCCTGAATGAAATCATCACTGGTCGATGAAGACGACCTCCGCGATCGCGATGCCTATTTCCGTGATCGCGTAGGTCTAAATCTGTTGGGCTTCTATTTTCTTCATCGCGATCGCAATAATCCGTCTGCGATCACGTAGCTTCAGCACCTGGGCAGCGACCACTTGTTCAACGTGATCGCGTGACTTAAGATGCGATCGCAGGGCTTCACAACTTTTGCTCTCCGCGATCGCGGACCATTTTCTGCTATCACAGTTCATACTCGCCCAGGCAGCAAACCAGTGAGCTTGCACAACTTGGTTCCAAATGCTTTTTACATTATTTCTTTGACCTGACTACCCCTAAATGCATTGCTTTAAGTGCCCATATAATTGTTTGACATGATTCATCTCTGAGTAGGCGCTTTACACTTCAAAAATGGACTCGACACCTGTGGAAAATGTTCAAACTCCCGATGCGCAAGCGGCCGCAGAGGACTACTATGATGCCATAACCTTCTCTTCCCTTAGATGCTCTGAGCGCTATGACAAGAAATTAGCCTTAGGCATGATTCGGGAACAAGGCATCCTCCTGACTGACCTGGAGAGCCGATGGCCTGAGTTCCAGTGGAGATTGGTCACAAGTGGCTGGATATGTTTTGCAGAGGATCCCAGGCCAGCCAACCATGAAGTCGTCCGCGAGTTTTGTGCTAATGCTTTGGAGGCGGACTTTGCTGATGAGTTGGTAGTTACTGTGAGGGCAAAGAAGTCAGGGTAAGTCCTGAGGCGATCAATGCACTCTACCATCTGCCCAATGCTGACAACCAGGTTTACAGAGACCGACCACAAGAAGCAGGGCTGCAGTGGTACATTGATCATTTGCATGGCGGACAGACACCCAACTGGATTAAAAATCACGTCAGGATCGAGTCGTCAAAGTTTACTGTGGAGGCCAAGACTTGGCTCTCCATCATCTGTGCTTGCATCATGCCTTCCGAGAATGAGACGGAAGTGACGATAGAGAAGGCAAGAGTGATATGTGCCATCATGGAGGACATCCAGGTGATTGTCGGGCAGATCATTTATGCTGAGATGGCAGAGGTGGTAGCAGAGAGGACCAGGATCCTATTCTTCCCGTCCATGATCACCCAGTTGTGCTACGATGCCGGAGTGGTGCCAAAGCCCACAGAACAGGAGCGACAACTGCAGAAGAACATCCACCCGCTGTTGAGAAAGGGATCTGGAAATGCACAGAAAAAGCGGAAGATTGATGTGGCAGCCCCTACCTTTGGCCAGTTTCCTGATGCTATTGAGATACCTGATGATCCTGCAGCTGCTCCTGAACCTTCCACAGCTATCATTCCACTGGAGCAGGGGCCGCTTACCCTCAGGTACATTTCTAGGCAGGTCTATGGTGTGGATACACAGGTCCGCCAGCTGGTAGCTGGACTTCCTTCTATACCATCCGGAGGGGCCACTTCTACACCACCCGGAGGTACCACTTCTGCGGGACCATCTAGCCAGGTACGGCTTCCAACTGTAGCTGAACTTGCTAGGGAAAAACAAACCATCAAGAGCAAGCTGGGGAAGATCGAGAGGAGGCAGAGGAAGAAGAACAAGTTCCTCAGCAAGCTCATGAGCACATTGAGAAAATTCTGTGGCTCGGACGAGGCTGAGGATGAGGATCTTGAGCATGCACTTTCCAGCTCTTCTGATGCTGAGTGATACTACACAGGGAGCACCTCCTTTATTTTCTTCTTATCTTGCACAGTTGCATTGGGGACAATGCAATATCTTCGGTTGGGGGTGGCT
>ML290518.1:13577-29504 GCA_005239495.1 Nicotiana undulata | reverse complement strand
ACACGTGAGGCGTCGCAATACACTGTGTACATCCCAGAACCTGAGGGTAATACCAAGACCGGTATTGTAGTCAAAGTTGTCTTGAGCCTCTGAAAGCTCGCCACACACTCGTCAGACCACTGAAATGGGACATTCTTCTGAGTCAATCTGGTCAGTGGGGATGCCATGGACGAAAAGCCCTCCACAAATCGCCGGTAGTAGCCTGCCAAACCCAAGAAACTCCTAATCTCAATAGCTGAAGTAGGACGTGACCAACTCTGAACCGCCTCGATTTTCTTAGGATCAACCTTAATACCCTCTCCGGATACAACATGCCCCAAGAATCCCACGGAGTCCAACCAAAACTCACACTTGGAGAACTTAGCATATAGCTTCTGCTCTCGCAAGGTCTGGAGCACGACTCTCAAATGTTGCTCGTGCTCTCCCAGGCTACGTGAATAAATCAGAACGTCATCAATGAAGATGATGAAAAAGGAATCAATATACGGCCGGAACACCCTGTTCATCAAATCCATTAATACTGCCGGGGCATTAGTCAATCCAAAAGACATCACCAAGAACTCGTAGTGGCCATATCTCGTACGAAAAGCTGTCTTCGGGACGTCAGAAGCCTGAATCTTCAACTGGTGATACCCCGATCTCAAATCAATCTTAGAAAACACTCTGGCACCCTACAACTGGTCAAACAGATCATCAATGCGCGGCAATGGGTATTTGTTCTTGATGGTAACTTTGTTCAACTGGCGGTAATCAATGCACATCCGCATGGTCCCATCTTTCTTCTTCACAAATAGCACCGGAGCACCCCACGGTGACACACTCGGCCTGATGAATCCCGTAGCTAACAACTCCTCAAGCTGACCCTTCAACTCCTTCAATTCCTTAGGAGCCATGCGATATGGATGAATGGAAATAGGCTGCGTATCTGGATCCAAGTCAATGCAAAAATCAATATCACGATCCAGGGGCATGCCTGGATGGTCTGAAGGAAATACATCTGCAAACTCTCGAACCACGGGCACCGAACCCACAGTCGGAGACTCAGCGGTGGTGTACCGCACATAAGCAAGATACGCCAAGCAACCCTTCTCGACCATATGTCGAGCCTTCAGGAATGGAATAACTCTGGTGGATGTGCTGACTATGGAACCCCTCCACTCTAGTCTGGGCAACTCGGGCATGGCCAAAGTAACCGTCTTGGAGTGGAAATCCAAGATGGCATGATGAGGAGATAGCCAATCCCTCCCTAGAATAATCTCAAAGTCAACCATGTCGAGGAATAGAAGATCTGCTCTAGTCTCGCGCCCACAAAATGATATCACACATGACGGGTAGACCCGGTCGACCATCACAGAATCACCCACGGGAGTGGATACATATATAGGAGAAGCCAAAGACTCACGAGGAACACCCAGGAAGCAAGCAAATAAGGCTGACACATATGAGTAGGTAGATACTAGATCAAATAATACAGATGCCTCTCTACCACATACGGAAATAATACATGTGATCATAGCATCGGAGGCCACTGCATCTGCTCGGGCCGGTATAGCATAGAATCTGGCTGGAGTGCCTGAAGATTGACCTCTACAGGGCTGAACCAGAGCTGACTAGGCTCCTCCTGCCTGGCCTCCACCTCTGGGACGACCTCTACCAACCTGCCCTCCACCTCTAGGTGGGCGGGGAGCCTGTGGATGGCCTTACCCCTAAGTCTGGGGCAAGACCTCGCCTCGTAACACCTCACTGATGACATGGCTTGCTGCCCTGAAGAAGAAGGACCCTAAATGGCTGGGGGACGATGAGAAGTCTCTGGCATGGCACTGAAGTAAGGACTGGGAGAACTCTGACAACCTAAATACCCACCGGAGGAACCCTGGATGGCTGGCGGGCGATAAGAACTCTCCGGTATGGCACTAAAATATGGTCTCACTGGAACACCATGAGAAGACGGTGGTGGAGCTGAATGTGGAGGACTGCTGGGCTGACCTCTGCCAAAATGACCCCCACCCCTGGCTGAGGTACCTCTAAAGTCTCCAGAAAACCTAGCTCTCTTGTCCTGCTGGCTCTGCTCTCTGCTCCTAGACCGGTAACCCTCAATCTGTCGAGCTATCTTCACCACAAGCTGGTAAGGAGTACCCGTCTCTACCTCTCAGGCCATGTTGGCCCTAATACAAGAATGTAACCCTGCGACGAACCTTCGCACCCTCTCAGCATCAGTAGGAAGAATCATGAGGGCATGGCGGGACAACTCTGAAAATCTGGCCTCATAGTCTGTCACATACATCTGACCCTGCTCTAGCTGCTCAAACTGATAACGCAGCTCTTCCCTCTCAGAGGGTGGAATATACATGTCCAAGAATAGCTAGGTGAACTGCTCCCAAGTGATAGGAGGTGAACCTGCTGGCCTACCCAGAACATAAGACTACCACCATCTGCGGGCTCTACCCTCGAGCTGGAAGGTAGTGAAATCAACTCCACGGGACTCCAGAATCCTCATGTTGTGCAGTCTATCTCTACACCTGTCGATAAAGTCCTGAGCATCCTCACCCCTCTCGCCCTTAAAGGTCGGAGGGTGCAATCGAGTCCATCTGTCAAGTAACTTCTGCGGATCGCTGCCCGCAGCTGGTCTGAGCTCTAGAGCTACTGGATGTGCCCCACCCATTGGCATAGTATCTAGAGTCTGATAAACTGCCGCCGCGCGACCTGCGGCCTGATCAGTAGGGGTTTGATCTCCGCCTTCTGCCTGAGAGGTGGCAGGATCCGCTGGAAACAACCCAGCATGAGTCATGGTGTCCATGAACCGCATCATACGACCCATGACCTCCTGAAAGCCTGGAGCGGTCATGAAATCTGCTGGGGCAGGATCTGCTGGGGGCACCTCGTCCTGCTGCTCAATGAATGGATCCTCTGGTGGTGCTAATGGAGCAACTCTGGAGCGTCCACGTCTCCCACATCGGGTTAGTACCCTCCCTCGACCTCTGCCTCGAACGGCGGGGGCAGCGGCACCTCCCGGGGCAAGAATATCAGTTGCACGTGTCCTCACCATCTGTGAGAGAATAGAAGAGTGAGACTTAGTAACCATTTACTGCATGATAGAATAGAAGTAAAGAGAGGTTTCTTAACACCCTATAGCCTCTCGAAGATAGATACAGACGTCTCCGTATCGATCCGCAAGACTCTACTAGGTTTGCCCGTGACTCGTGAGACCTACGTGAACCTAGGGCTCTGATACCATGTTGTCACGACCCAAATTCCGCTCAGGTCGTGATGGCGCCCAACGGCAGGGTCAGGCAAGCCAACATCTATCTACCCGTGAGATTTCTTGTGTGATTAAATGGTAAAAACTCTTTTTTTGTGATTCTTTAAATAAGAAATCCTCTAAACCAATCTCTAAGTGAAAACACAAGGCAATTTAACCCCCAAAATAACGTAGAATCTTTCTAACTTTACCAAAATAGCAAAGAAATCTATAAACGTGCCAGAATCTAGTGTCACGAGTCAACATGCGACTGAGATTATACAAAACCCTACTAATAAATATAATGTTGTCTGATAGGGAAAAGACAACAAGACAAAAGCATGTAGGCAACTCCACAGTGCTGCCAAGATCTCCAAGGAAAGCAGCTCACCATGAAATCAGCAGAAGGAAACTCTCAACGATGGCCGCCGGAATAGTGGCCGGACGCAGCTGGCTCAGACCATGTACAGTTAAGTACAGAAGAGTAGCATGAGTACATATATTTAAATATATACCCGGTGAGTATCCCGTCTAAACTCGAAGAAGTAGTGACGAGAGGTAGACATTTTACTCACTAGGTCAAAAATACTAGTTTATGACAGTAAGGTTTCAGAAACAATAAATATGGAAAGCAGGTAGACATGGAACAGACAAATAAACAAGTAGGATCTCCTGCATCGTATCAACTACATCAGTATATGAACAAAATCACCAAATTCCTTCCAAGCCAGATAGATAAAAATGATGATTTATAAATAAAGCTCTCAGACTAGTAGATAGCATATAATATGCCGAAGCGTACGGCCGAAGCGTCGCGATAAGTTAAATGTGCACTGCCGAGGGTCGAACGGCCCGAACCATAGATGTATTTATTACTCCGCTCACGAATCGATCAAGTGACGTGGTTGACATAATGTAAGGCTACCCCGCTCACGAATCATACCTGTGACTCGGGTGCTCATAATATACACAAATCCAACAAAACATCTTTTAAAGAAGAAAATTCCGGTATCACATTTGTAACATAATCTATAACCTGAGCTTGCAGGATATTCACTAACGTCTCCATAATGCCTCAGAGGTGCTAGCTCACCACAGTTACTTGCAAGGAAAGACAGACAAGACAAGTAAAAGCATGCTTGTGAATCCTAACACTACCCGACAAAGCATAGTAGTCACTACGCACGGACTCTCGTCACTTGGTATGTGAGTAGCCCCCGCAAATAAGGACATTTAGTCAATACAATTACCTATGGGGACAATTTACTCTTACAAGGTTGGAAAGGAGACTCACCTCGTGTAGAACTCTACTCCTCGGGTCACGAAAGTGCCCGAAACTCCAAAGTCGTCGCTCAAGGACTCAAAACAAGCCAAATATTATTTAAATATATCAATATACGCTCAAAAGTAGTAAATTACACCACTTATTAGGCTAATTCATCATTCTTGAAGAATTCCTAAAATACACCCCCGGGCCCACACGCTCGGTTTCCGAAATTTTTTAAAGAATACACTCACACATAACCTAAGGATCATTTATATGTAAATTCCCTAAGGTTTCATGGTAGAAAAGTAGTGAAATTTCTAAGAATTCATCAACCCTAGGTCCTAGCTCTACCCCATGATTTTACCTCTAATTTGATGTTAATCTACCTGAAAAGTGGTGAAATAAGCTAATATGAAATGGAAGATCACTTACCTTTTAGTTGGTAGATGAAACCCCTCTTGAAAAGCTCTCAAAAATCGTCCAAGATGATTAAATATGGAGGAAATGAGCCTAAGCCCCGTATTAATTAGGGGTCTGCCTTAAGCTATTTTCGCACCTGTCGCCATAAGGTCGCACCTGCGACGAAGGCCAAGGAGGCCGGGGACCGCACTTGCGAAGGGAGGATCGCACCTTCGAAGGCGCTCCTGCGGACAAACCTCACACCTGCGAGGTCGCGCCTGCGGTGGAGGGTCCGCACCTGCAGAATGGGGCTGGGGGCTTCTGGGCCGCACCTGCGATGGTGCAACCATAGAAGCGGGATCGCACCTGCGACCTGGGTGACCGCACCTGCGACCTGGGCGACCGCACATGCGATCACACCAGACCTGGTTCACCAGCAGCTGATGCTGCTGGATTTTGGCCCCGATCGGGGTTCGGGAGGCCCCTGGGTCCACCCGAGCCCCCGTGCAATTATACCAACAAGTCTCAAATCATATTACGAACTCACTCGATCCTTCGGAATGCCCTAAACACCGCTAAAACTCTGAATCACCCCCCAAAACCCCTAGAATCAAACTTAGGAATTCTTAAGTTTTAGAATTCGGTTTCAATGCGCCGAACCGACCTACGCTATCCGAAATTCCACCAAACTTTACAGGCAACGCATAATAATCATATTTGACCTGTTCCGGGTTCCGAAACCATAATACGGGCCCGGTAACACAACTTTCTCATTAAATTTCATTTGCAAAACCCTTTATATTTTCAGAAAATAATTTTCTTTAAAAATTTATTTCTCGATCCTGGGACCTCGGAATTGGATTCCGGGCATACGCCCTGGTCCCATATTTTCCTACGGATCCTCCGGGACCGTCCAATCACGGGTCCTGCTCCGTTTACCAAAAATGTTGACCAAAGTCAACTTTAAGTTAATTAATTATAGAAATTCCAGTTTTTCTTCAAGTTTTCACATTAAAGCTTCCCGGCTACACGCCCGGGTTGTGCACGCATATCGAGGTGAGATTAACGGAGGCTTTCAGGGCCTCAAAATGCAGATTTAGCTAAGTTAGCACAGGATGACCGTTTGGGTCATCACAATTGAGCATGTAGAATATTCCCATAGTCTGTCTTAGTATCGCAATTACCCAGCACCATCCTATATGAGTTTAACGTCATGCTTATGCCTACTCTAGATTTCCTCACATTGGAATGAGTACTACGTACTAATACCACCAAGTGTGAGTTTGGCATAGAGTAAGGCATGCTTACAGTAACGTCCCCAAATTGGTCCCTAATTGCTTGTAATGCTGCTACTGTCCTCATGCATTTCCTGTAGTTTTCACCTTGCTGAAGTTTTGAAAATTTTTCCTTAAAATCCAAACTTAAAAGCCAATAGGGGGCAAAAATGAATATTAACTAACTATGAATTCAAACAGTTCAATCACCCAGTTTTTGCCTCAAATTGCAATTCTTAGAACAGTTAATTAAAACTGAGCCAGAATTGTGGATGGTGATGCTCAGCTATTCCCCTTGGCACTTTATTTTTGTAACTAGAACTCCTGGAATCAATTTCCAAGTGTTCTCTAAGTTCCATATGCTAACACAAAAGAACTGACAAATCACAATCTATATAACATTCAAAGTAGTATTAATCATCATCAAAGCAGTCTGTGAAAAAGCAAAACTATAAAAGCAGTTTTTCATGATGCAGTAACAAGCTCTCTAAATTAGCTATATAACACAGATGTTTAAGAATTACCTACTGGATTTTTCCTCTTTTGCAATTTATTTTTCCCTTTTGGTTTTTCTTTTCGTGTTTCTTTTCCCATTCACAATTGCAGCTCGCCTCATCATAATTGGCTCAACAGTAGCATGCACAACACTGTCGCTCAAATTTGCATTAACCGTGTGAGGTTTCAGCAGTCTTGCGTTATTTATTGGTTGAGAATTGTTTGTAGGTGGTTGAGAATTTTTATTGGTGGTTGGGATTGGTGGGGCGAGGGTGACAGGGGGATGACCAGCCGGATAATTGGCTTGGTCGCCGGCCAAATTGTCCATGGCAGTGAGGGACAATATTAAATGGAGACACACTACTTTATTTTTCCTTAATGTTTGAAAATTTTCTTTGCAGGTCGACAAGAATTTATGTGGTAAAAGTTCTTGGAAAGATTCAATTTTTATTAGTCTTCGTGCTTGGTCCAAAAGGCATTTCAAGATCTGGTGAGTTCTCATGTCCTTGTTCTGTTGATTGTACTTTTCTCTATTGCATGGGTTTAATTGAATAATTTATAATTATATTTTGGGGCATTCTAATTGGTATCATTTTTGACTTATGTAATCCAGGCCGACTATAACATTTCATTTGTCTATTTAAGGTTCTTATTTTGGTCAAAGAAATGAACTGAACATTCCAAGATTTATTTTCATTCCAAGATTAGGGTGTTAGTATTCTCAGCTTAATCTGATGTCAACTTGTTATTCATTTTAGAAAGCATTCTGATGTCTTATTAAATAAAAAACTATAAGGTCTTGTTTATTTTAATATTAAATAGGAACATGGACAATCTAGAGCGTGATTGGATGTACAAAAGGTTGGATGGCCGAGGGGGTACTAATTCAAGTTTCATAACTGGTGTGAACAAGTTTCTCCAGTTTGCTTGTTCTCAGCGCAATCGCATGGGTGGTGACAACGTTAGATGTCCATGTAAAAAATGTCACAACATTAAATACATGGATGTTGAAACTGTTATTTTGGAGAATTCAAGGTATAATCCATCACAATTGGATTTAGAAATTATATTAACTTTTATATACAACTCATTAGTGTTATTACTTTATTAAATTATTTCAGAAGGCTTTCTACTGGGATTCTTCAATTGATAGTGCGGTGCGGATCGAATGGGAGCGTAGGGCAGCAATAAGATACAAAGATTTTGTTAGCAAACTAAAATCACATAAGGTGCAACCGTACACTATTCCAGATAATGTGTGGAAAAGTTGGTTGAGACTTTGGAAAGATACTAAGTGTGTTGAAAAGTCAGAAATAAATGCAAAAAATCGCCGTGGTGGGAGCGAAGCTGCCAGTGGGACTCACACAGGTGGCTCTATCAGTGTTGGGGAGCATCTCAAGAGACTTGTAAGTGGATATAAAATATCTGAAAATCTCATTTAAGTTTGCACTAATTCGAATCTGAAAATCTTATTTAAGTTCGAACCTGATGTCTAGTTCCTTGTTATTTGGATTTATTGTTCTCTTTATTTATGTTTCCTTGTTTCTGGGCTGTACTTATCACAAATGAACTTCTCAAATGAAGCTCTATAGAACCCGTTGTGCTGTAGGACTTTTGAGATATCGCATCTTGTTGGTTTCTTCTGCTTATGATGTCTTTATACAACATCAAGATAGCCTACTATGTTGACAGATATAAGTCGTATGTTTACATTGATAACATCGAGTATGGACATACATAATAGACTTATATTCTATTTGAAATGAAAGCTGTCTTTTAGTACTTTGGCTAGTAAAAGGATTCCATCAAAATGGAAGCTGTCCCTCTCTTTTCTTCTTAAAGAATGTAATCATTAGGACATTTTTGTATATTTGTTGTCCATTTATGTTCTGTAAGCTCAATCAAACTAGAAATTTCTCAGAGTATTTCTCCATACAAAGAATTATAATGCAAGTAAAGTCTCGTCAAATGAGAAAGCCCAGCAATGGCTGGTGACAGTTTCCCATAAAGCCTTTTACCTTGAAGTGAAATATTAGCAACTTGACCTTTTTTATTACACGCAACACCTTCAAAAGAACCATCACATGGATTACCAGTAACTGTCCATGAAATGAGCAAAGCATTTCCAGTGTCAAGACTTGCCTTTAAATCCATAAGAGCTTCCAACTCATTGTTTCCATATATGGGTTGTGGAAAAAAGAATGTGAAGAGTGTGAGTAGAAAGCAGAGAAATGGAGGAAAACCCATGTTACTCTTTTGACGGAAAATGGTGGAGAGTGAGGTTTTAGTACTTGAAAACCTGATCAGTCACTGACTCACTTGGTTTCTTTTTCTCTTGAGTAGTACTACTTACTAATATTTCTTTAAATGTGTGTGCTTGCTTTAGTAGTACAGTGTTTTGATTTTTTTTGTTTGAATATTTACCTTTACTGTAGTAACTACATGGATGAAACGGGGATTGTATGGGTTGTTTCGAATTGTTGAAGCAGGGATGTTTAAGCTTATTTACCTTTTTTGTTTGTATGAAGCTTATTGGAGTATGTCTTGTTTCGAGTTGTTGAAACATGGATGTTATCCTTTGTGTGCTAAAATGCAGATGGGTTGGAGGTACCAAAGCTAACGAGATTCTGTTTTGAAACAAAAAAAAATGTTTTCTTTTGGAATATTCCTTTGTGCGAAATTGAATTTTGGCAATAGCTATTTGACTTTCAGAGTATGTTTGAATTGCTTTTTGTTTCTACTCAGACGGATGATTTTGTATCCTTTGGTCCTTATGTGACAATATTGCTTGTTTCTGTCGCTGTCTTGAATTACTTTTGTATAGGCTGTTAAAAAGGGTCGAGATCCAACACCAAGTGAGTTGCATTTGCACGTCTATACACATGGTAATGATGGAAAATCTTTTGCTGCTGAGAAATCCCGAATCATACATGTAAGATAACTTTTTAATAATTTTATCGACTTTACTTTCATATATTTTTTTAATTTTGTAAATTGAATGTTCTTAACTCTTCTACAGGAAAAATATCATGAGATATTACAACAACAAACACAAACTGAATCTGATATTGATCAGTGTAAAGCATATTATGAAGCCGCAGGAGGAGAAAAGAAAAGAAGAGTATATGGTCTTGGATCTCAATCAAAATGCTACTACGGGCCAAATCTTCATTGCTCTTTGGGATCTGATGCTACATCGTCTGCAACACCTCCAAATGCTCAATCAATAACTACAGGGAATCTGGATGAGTTAGTGAAGCGATTGATTCCTGCACTGACAGATCGTATAGTTCCTGCAATCGTTGAGCGGGTACGCGAATAGGTATCCTTACCCTCGCAATAGCCAAATACTGGTCTTACCAGCCACCCATTAGATGTCCCAGTTCCTACATCTTCTACTGCTGCTAACATTGATGAGGTTCATGCATTGGGTTCTGATGATGGCCGTAACTCTCCAGCCTCGCATAGTTAGCCTACTTTATTTGGACTTTACTGTTGGTCCTTGTGGATTTTTTGTACTTAATGATATTGTTTTATGCATTATGCTATATATTTTGGACCTTGTTGAATATATTGTTAATTTATATTAATATCAATGACTTTTTATTAAGTGTATTTAATAGCTTTTATGTAATATGCTTGAACAAGAACATTTAAAATAACAATTTTTTTTTAAAATCAGCAATATATTAAAAATTAATTAGCGACAGAAACATTTCGTAGCTAAAATTATGGAGACCAAAATTAAATCTTGCGATGAATTGGCGACAAAAGGGTTTTGTTGCAAAAAGCAGGGAGAATTAGCTATAACACGCCTAGCGACGGACGATTTCGTCGCTAAAAGAACAAACGATGAATTTTGTTACGTATTGCAACGACGAAAGGCGTTAAACCCGCGACAGAAACAACCAATATAGCGACGGTTATTTCCATCGCTAAACGTAGCAACAGATATATTTCGTCGCCAATCCGTCGCTAATTCTGCGACGGTTTGGTTTTTTTCGTCGCTATGTGCTTAGCTACGAGCATTTTAGGGACCAACTTGGATTCGTCGCTAATCCGTCGCTGAATATCTGTAGCGACGGAAAGCATTGATTTAGAGACGGAATGTGGCCATCGCTAAACGCTATTTTTTTGTAGTGAACACTAATGCTAGCAAGGGAAACGCTCGACTACCTACTAACCTTCTACCCTAATCTTCGACCTCCACATCCTCTTATCTAGGGTCATGTCCTAGGTCAGCTCCAGTCGGGCCATGTCCCGCCAAATCACCTCTCCCCGAGACTTTTTAGGCCTATCTCTACCCCTCCTGATACCTACCAAGGATAATATCTCGCACCTTCAAACTAAAGCTTCTATGTTTCTCCTCTTAACATGCCTGAACCATCTCAACCTCGCATCCCGCATCTTATACTCCATAGGGATCACTCCCACCTTATCCTATATAACCTCATTCCTAATCTTATCTAGCCTTGTATGCCCACACATCCACATTAACATTCTCATTTTATCTACTTTCACCTTCTGGACATGAGAGTTCTTGACCGGCCAACACTATGCTCCTACAACATAGTCGATCTAACTAATACCTTGTAGAATTTATCCTTAACTTTCAACGGCATATTCTTGTCACACAAGACACCGTAAGCGAGCCTCCTCTTCATCCATCCTGCTCTGATACGATGCATGAGATCCTCATCAATCTCCTCGTTACCTTATATTATAGGTACAAGAGACTTGAAACTTTATCTCCTAGGGATGACTTGTGTATCAAGCCTCACACCCATGTCCGTTTTCTTGGTAACTTCGTTGAACTTGCACTCCAAGCACTCTATTTTGATCTTGCTCAACTTAAAACCTTTAGACTCTAGAGATTATTCATGTCAACGTTTTCTTGTATATGTTCACTAAGTTATTCATCAGTTTTTCTCGTATAGATTAGGGTGTTTGGACATAAGAATTGTAAAATTTCGAAGGAAGTGAAAACAAATTCAACTAAAAATAGTATTTGAAAATTAGAGTTGTGTTTGGACATGAATATAATTTTTGAATTTCTGTGATTGATCTGAGTGAAAATTTTGAAAAACGGTTTTTTGGAGTTTTTAAAATTTTCAAAAAAATTATAAATTCATCTTTAAGTGAAAATTAAAAATTTTATGGCCAAACACTGATTTCGGAAAAAAGTGTACAAAATTCGGACATGGCCAAACGGGCTATAAATTCATTCTAGAGAAGAACGTTGACCTTAAGATTAAGCTAACTGTCTATTGAATTTGTGAGAATCAATAGAACATTAGAAGTAAATTTGAACAGAATTAGATGTTTGATATCAATCTCGCACATGTCTTATTGTGACCCTTACTTCTCTTATTGATAGTTAATAGTTTAATAGTTGTTTATCAACTCTCCATCTTCTTGTAATTAAACTTCGGACGTGTTTCGGATTGGTTTGAGTTGGTTTCAGGTTGTTGGTGTACTGGTGCTCCAGTTATCACAATTGCGAGCACTAGCATCGCAATTGCGATCGTAGCAGAGGGGGTCCAAGGTATCGCAATTTGCGATACTTTGATCGCATTTGCGAACTTCAGGCTTAGGCTGGGTAGGTGGCATTTGTGATCATTTGGTCGCATTTGTGACCGTTTGGTCGCATTTGCGAAGAGGGCAGATTTTGCATTTGCGAGGTCTATCTCGCAACTGCGACATTTCCCTTGGCTTGTTAGGTGCCGCATTTGCAAGCTATTTTTCGCATTTATGAGCGTTCACAATTGCGAAATCAGGGTCGTAATTGCGACATCTGCACATGAACATAAGGGCTGGAAAAGCGGACTAAGTCTCATTTTCAGATTTTTAGAACTCTAAACTCGGTAGAAGACGATTTTGAGGAGGGATTTTCACCTACAACAATTGGGTGATTTTGATCAATTTTCAATTATATTCCATGATTATTTATGATATTAACATTAAATTCATGAATTTCTAAGAGAATTTTTGGGAATTTTGTCTATGTTTTGAAAAATAAAAATTTGAGATTTTAGAGTCGAATTGGACTCGGATTTGAAAATAAATCACGTATATGGACTTGTGGGGTTATGCGTAGTCGAGATCTACCCTTGGACTCGGGTTTTGACGGGGCGAACCCGCGTTTTTTTCTGTTGCCTTTTGGGGAATTGTGTAAAGATCTTAGCTTTATTAATCGAATTTGGTTTTTCTTGCATTGTTTGATGATCTTAAGTCATTTTTTGTTAGATTTGAGCCGTGCAGAGGCGACTTTGAAGGAAAAAGCTATTTTAAGTGTTGATTTGGCCTTGTTGAGGTAAGTATCTTGCCTAACTTTGTGTGGAAAAGACTATCCCTTAGGCCTTGGGTTGATTATGCCATTTGATTATGTGAAAGACGTGTACATGAGGTGACGAGTGTATATACATGCTTATATGTGAAAATTGACCGGTTTAGACTCTTAGGTTACTTATAAACATGCCATCGAAGTTGTTATTAATTTTTCTATCTTTCATTGTCAAGTTTATTCTTACATGCTTTAACTGAAGGTGTTATTACATGTTCCAGTTTCCATTTTCGAGATTGCTCTTATATGCATTTATTAGTAGTTGATGTTACATGATATTCTTTTCATTGTTGAATTATTCTCATGCATTTAGTCGTAGCTGTTATCTCATGTTATTCCATTGTTAAGCTTATGTTATGCATTAAAATTTGAAATTTTCATTTCATGGGAATACCTTCATTGTTGAGTTATTGAAGTTGTAGTTGTTGAGACCTATTAACACGTTTGTGGTTGAAATTGTTGGTTATTGGAATATCTTTCTTGTTGAGTTATTTCTCATTTATTTTGTTGTTATTGAGATTCTTGTGCACAATGTGGTTGAACTGTCGTCAATGTGTTGTGGTAACATCGATATTAATAATTTTGAAAAATGTTGTGGCACATGGGCACGTGTGGCGTGAGTTAATTATTGTGTTGTGATAATGATGCGCATGATACGGTATAAGGGTGGATATTAATGCACATGCGACTAGATAAGGTGGGACTTATACGAGGCTTGCTAGTAAGAAAATTACTTGAAGCCACGCAGTGAGATAAGGGGGCTGAAGCACGTGTAGCTATTTTGAAAAAAATATTTCTAAAATAAATGCAAGGCTCGTGCAACGATATAAGGAAGATTGATGATTATGACTTGTGAAATATGAATATGAGGTGTGGTGCCTCGGTGTGATTTTTATTGTATATTCTATGTTGAAAGGCTTGATGATTTGATCAGTTGTTGTTTGTTTTCTTACTTTATTCCATTTGTATTTTTTATTGTAATAGGTTACTTGTTGCCTTTATCATACGTACTCTCTTTGTTGTCAATTGTTGCTTATATTTTCCCTATTAACCCTGTATTGATAGATTGCTTTACTGTCATTTAATTGCCTTTACTTTTTCAACGTTAGATTATATTAATATTTTGCACATGTTTTTATGTCTAGAAAGTATCTTGACCTGGACTCGTCACTACTCTACTGAGGTTAAACTTGATATTTACTTGATACCATTGTGGTGTACGCTTCTCCATATTTTGGTGCGGATCCAGATACTTCTACTCGTGTCGAACGCCAGTGATTTGACTCGGACTTTACAGAGACTTCAAGGTATACATGTTTGACGCTCGCAATCTCACAGTCACCTTCTAGAGATCTTATGCTACTGATTCTTTTGTTTTCCAACAATATTGTATTAGAGATTCTTAGTGTATTTTAGTGGAGCTTATGACTTAGTTTCACCAATTTTGGGGATTATTTGACTGTTGTTCTATCTTGGATTTACTATGATAGTTACCAATTTAAATTTATATCTTAGTTGTTAGTTCTGCTAAATTCTCAATGTGTGTTAGGCTTATCTAGTCTTAGAGACTAGGTGATATCACGATTACCTAAGGTGGAATTTTGGGGTCGTGATAAGCCAAACCCAACAATGATTCTTGGAGTTCAAACACTTATAGCTAGGTTCAAAACTTTATAAGTTCAAAACTATGAAATTCAAAGAAGACAAAATAACTTGATAAAGCGCCAATATAGTAGATTGGATTCTACTGGCACGCCACCTATAGAGTTGTGGAATCAAATTCAATATTCATTGATGTTAGTGATAAGAGGTATGAGGTGGCGAAGATGGTGCACAACGTATCAGAAGCTGTAGTTTTTTGTCATCTTTCTTATTTATAAAAGTAATCCTTTATGTAACAACCTGGCTAGTCGTTTTGAGAGTTAGCGCCCCGATCCCCTGATAACTGTGTTTTCCATGTCTTATTATGCTAATGGAACGAGTCGGAGAGTTGAGTGATGAAAATTGGAGTGTTTTCGGACATATAGTCCTTGAAGGTGAACTTTAACCTTAGAAATTGGACCGCAATGGGGAACTGTGTGAAGACGGATCCGCAATGGAAATCCGTCGACTCTGTTACCTCCGTTGAGTGATTTTGGGGTTGGGAGCGTGTTCGGAATGTGTTTTTGAGGTCAGACGTAGATTTAGGCTTGAATTGGCGAAAGTTAGAATTTCGGCGATTTTGGCCGATAGGTGAGATTTTGATATCAGACTCGGAATGCAATTCCGAAAGCGACAGCAGGTCCGGAATGTCAATTATGACCTGTGTGCAAAATTTGAGGTCATTCGGACGAGTTTAGACGTGGTTCGGCGTCGGAGGTGAATTCTTGAAAAATTCCTAAGTTCCTAGGCTTGAATCTATGCATTTTTGGATATTTTGATGTTAGGGGACGTGTTTTTAAGGCCCGACCAAGTTTTGATAGGGCATTGGGGTCAGTTGGTGGTTTTGGGTGAGGTCCCGGGGGCCTCGGGGTTATTTCGAATGCTTATCGGGAAGTTTGGAAAAATTTCAAAGTGCTGAACCAGACCTGTATCTGGTGTTCCGCACCTGCGATGGAATTTCTGCAGGTGCGAGCACGCAGGTGCGGGACTTATGTCGCAGGTGCGAAGCTCGAGTGGCCTGGTCAGGGATCGCAGGTGCGACCTGGGCTCCGCAGGCACGGAACCGCAGGCGCAACCTTTCTATCGCAGGTGCGGTCCCAGGGCTTTAAGTGATTTTCCGCACCTGCGATGATAATTCCGCAGGAGCGGTTAAAGGGACCGCTGGTGTGGAAATCCCTGTTCATATTCTACGAATTCGAGGGTTATGTTATTTCACCATTTTTGAGTTGTGGGAGCTCGGGAGAGGCGATCTTTGAGGGGATTTTCACCT
>ML290516.1:0-48201 GCA_005239495.1 Nicotiana undulata | reverse complement strand
GAAATACCCGTTCTGGAGCTCTT
Source organism: Nicotiana undulata (assembly GCA_005239495.1). Taxonomy (NCBI): domain Eukaryota; kingdom Viridiplantae; phylum Streptophyta; class Magnoliopsida; order Solanales; family Solanaceae; genus Nicotiana; species Nicotiana undulata. The sequence continues at coordinate 48,178 of ML290516.1, read as the reverse complement.
GGGGTCGTCAACAATGGGGGAAATATGATTTTTGGGAAAAAATTCACGACTTGGGCCTTTTAATGGGACTACCCAGCAGTTTCCGCACCTGCGGGAAATTGGCCGCTCCTGCGGAAAGAGGCATGGGCACTGGGGGGGATTCTCGCTCCTGCGGACTTTGGATCGCAGGTGCGGACTCGCACCTGCAGAAAATTGGCCGCACCTGCGATTGGCCTGGGCCCTGGGGGAGGTCGCGCCTGCGGGCCTTTGTCCGCGCCTGCGGAACCGCGCCTGCGAGAAGATGATCGCCCTTGCGGCTGGAGCCGCACCTGCGTAGGGATTTCCGCTGGTGCGAACCTCGCGCCTGCGGCTCATGGACCGCAGGTGCGGTCACACCAGTAAATTCCCACCAGCTATGAGTTTTGCTGGTTTTTGACCCCGATCGGGGTCCGGGAGACCCTTGGGCCCACCTGAGCCCTCGACAAATTATACCAATAAGTCCCAAATCACATGACAGACTTGCTCGAGCTCCCAGAACACTAAAAACATCGTTCAAACCAAGAATCACTCTCCAAAACCCCTTAGATCAAACTTAGGATTTCAAGAAAAATCAAATGGCTCATCAATACGCCGAACGGGTCTATACTGCTTGGAGTGACCCCAAATTTTGCGGACAAGTCATAAATGACTATACAAAACTATTGCCAGTTCCGGAATTCCATTCGGACCATGATATCACGAGGTCCAATTCCAGGCTGAATTCCAAATCTTATGAAATCCTGAATTCTAATTCAGGTGCCGAAATACTCCCGGGTCATCAGAAACCCGAGGCGAAGGCACTCCCAAGTCCAAAATCATCATTCAGAGCTGCTGGAGCTGTCAGAACTCAATTCCGAGGTCGTTTGCTCAAAGTGCTGCTCGGAGACAAAATTAGCCAAATAGGCTAGCCTTCAGGAACCAAGTGTTCCTGAACTGGCCAAATCACTTTTGAATCTCGAACTACCTGCCCACACAAGTCATAAGGCACGAGTAGTCGCTATGGAAAGAGTCATTCACGGGAACGGAGTTCCAACACACAAAACGACCGGCGGGGTCGTTACATAATGCATGATTCGCACACTTTGGCCCTAAACATGAGTTCTATTGCACAAATAGGAAATGTAAACCTAAGGACATGATTTCTACCCTTTGCATGCATAGTTACCCTTCCCATGCATAGTTACCCTTCCCTTTTCACTATCTATCCCCAATAGTTGTTTACAAATAAATTATTATAGACCACTGCATTGCATGAATTACATAAGTGAAATAAAAAAATCAGAAGTTACACTATAGGGAGCCTACCAATAGGTCTAGATCTCCAGAGTTCTCAATGCCAACAGGTTTCACAACCTTTCATGCAATTCGGGTGTGTCAGAGTTCCCTAAGGACCTCAAGGGATCCCCGGCAGTGCTCACACCCAAATTTTCATAACCGTAATTGAGTAAATGCAATGTGGAAAGGCCAACTCTAATGCATCAGAGTTCAGAGGGATCTCATAGGGATCCCAAAGCAGTCACACATTAGAAGGGAAGAATTTAAGGGTCTAAGAGTAAAGTGAGAGTGCTTGACATAATTTTTAAAAGATTAAGTATGAAAACAGTTTTTGAAATAAGACTTGTTTGAAGTGAGTTTTGCAGAATAATAGGAGAGTTTTCTTAGTGAAAATAGTTTTAAAAGGAAATAGGGGGTAGGGTAATCAGAACAAACAACATACCAAAAATAGCACACATAAAATAAAACAAGAACTAAAACAAGTTCAACAATCACAAGCAGGGAGATGAGGGGTTGGGGACAAGTATGAAGCACATAAGGAACACAGTAGGCAGGGTTACACATAAGTTCAGAATCACAGAAGTTTACGGAGACAAGACTAAGCACAAGTCGTCTTCCACATAAGGTTTGGTTCAACAATCATAACAACCTGAGCCAAGCAAAGTCATAGTAGAAGTATACTAAAGGGGTATTAGTACCTAAGCATGCTGAGTTCTAAGGGAGACGATACATAACACGTAAAATGGATAACACTGTAATCAAGTTAAGTGAAAACATAACAGCAAAACCATAAGTAGAAACATATCAGAAACAAGATGAATTGAAGCACCAAAAGAAACATATTGTTTTTTTTTAAACTCGAAGTGTAATCAGGACATACCAGATAAAGGATGACAAACACAGGATGAAGAGTAAGTGAGTAGGATAATCAGTCTTGGCTTGTAGTCGACTGATAATAGCAAGTAATTAGAAGAAGGGCAGAAGAGAGCATCTGTGTGTAAGAGAGAGAGTTTGAACAGTGTGTGTTCGTGTGTTGCTTAATGAAAGAGCATGGGTACTTATAATTTTGAAACAGGCAGAAGATATGGTAACAAAATAATAGTTCAGCAAAATTATAGAAGTACATATCAATTAGAATCAAATTAATGTAAGCACTCCCTTTAATTAAGGAGTCGTTGCTCAAACGGTAATAAGCAGGCTAAATAATAAGGAAAGGAACCGTGTAGAGCATAAAAATAGTAGACTAAGTATAGTAGATGTATATAGTATGTAAGTAAGACCAAGTTCAGAATTCCATTTAAGGAAAACATATATGAATTAATTTGACAGCAAAATTATTCATAGAAATAAGGGAGGAAATAATTTATATTATGGAAATCAATAAGAAGACCTCAACCGAGATTAGAATCACAGGAAATCAGTATCAATTAGGGGAAATATCACACATTTACGGAAATACTCAAAACCAGTGGAGAACAATACTAATCACAATTATTCAAAGATTCAAAGTGGCAAATAGCACTGATTTAAGAGAATAGACGCACATTAGGCAAAATCAGAAACCTTAATCACACAAAATTAGGGATTCACATAGGACATGGCAAATAGTTAACGGACTTAGCAGAATAAACATGGTACAATTGACAGAACAAGAGCCAAAATCCTAATAGTCACAGTAGCAAGAATCTCGTAGAAAAATAGTAGCAATTAGAGGGATTAATAGAACAAGCACAGTATAAGCGGAAAAACAAAGAATCAACAGGTCTAATAAGCAAAAAATAGGGTTAAATCACAGAAACTTGAGAGGCTCATGAAAATCAAACACACACATAGATTAATCAAACGTATCATCAAAAACACACTTAGAATCTTGGATCAAAACCGAAAACCTAGGGTTTTAGCAAAATAAATCAGACCAAAAGGGAAAAGGTTTAAATAATGTATAAACATGATGAAGATCATACGATAATGCTAGAAATCAGAAAGGAAAACTATTTTGAAAAGGGTTTAGGAACCCTAGTTTTTAAAAAATGGAGAACCGTTTAGGGAAAAAGGATTTTTTTAAAGAAAACATCACAATATCATCTAATATGTATAGATCTGCTACAGATCTAAGAAGAATCGAGAGTTTAGAAGTTAGGGTTTCAAAGAGAGAACCCAAAGAGAAGGAGAAATAACTCAAAATCACCGGTTTTAACCGGAAAATGGTAAGATCTTACTCGGACGGCCATGGATGGCCGAAACAAATGGCATGAGAGATCATAAGAGGTAAGTGATCCGCCTCTGGTTCACTTGAGGTCTTCAAGGCAGTGATACACGCTTAAGGAGGGAGCCATGAGGCTGGGGTGGTGAAACCACCATGGATTCCGGCAAGGCGACGACTGGAGAAAGGGGGGAGTCAGGTTTAGCAGGAGCGTTTAGAGAGAGATGAGAGAGTTGCGACGGCGGAGTGAAATGAGGGGGAAATGAGAGAGGGGAAGGTAGTCTTTAGGTTTATTTTAGAGAGAGATGAATTTTGATCAATGGCCAGGATTGGATCCGGATTGGGCTGGGTAGTTTTAGGTTTGGGCTTGGGGGTCTGTTGGGTTATTTGGTTGGGTTAGGAATTAGATTGATTTAGGCTAAAATTAAAATAAAGGGTGTCTAGTTGTTAAATACCCCATTAAATTAACTAAAAATAATTTATAAAATAGCTGATAATTGTAAAAAATGAAATTCATGCTTAGAAAATAAATTGAAATGATTACTTAGTATTTAAAAATAAAAATGACTAATTTCAGGATAAAAATAGTATAAATCATATGATTGGGCTATAATTGCAAAGTTATTGGAATTATAGCCGAAAGGTGCCAATTTGGCTATTTGTTAAATAATTTGGTCTTAGTAGGACAAAAAATAATAAATTAAATCAAGAAATGCTTTTGAAATCATTTGTAATGCAATTTTGTAATTATTTATTGAAAAATAAAATGCTGGATAAATTAAAAAATAAATTAATAAAATATGATAAAATTATAGAAAAATGCATTGCTAAGAAAGCATGATTTTGAAGGTATATATGCAACTTTTTAAAAATATTGTGGGAAAAATTGGGTATCAACAACTGTCCTTCTTTACCCGGGAAAGATGAAAGAGTTTTCGGGTAAAGATATGATGGCTAATTTTGATCGAGCGAAACATTTTGGAGAGATTTAGGCCGCACCCTGGCTTCTAAGTTTCCTACATATCCCTGATTTTACAGGAATCAGGTTGTATGTAGTTCTGGACCCATCGACGAAGTATATCGATGGAGTTATCGCATGAACGGACGCAACATATAGGGGTGGGTGAGCGAATGGTTTACAAAGAATGGTTAGAAGATCTGGAGCGGGACCGCTCCTTCTAGGATAACTGTCGCTTGCCGGGTTACCTGCAATTAAAACAATACAAGCGCATATTGTGCGTAAATTTAAGCATGATGCAAGTTTCTCGTCGGACTATGAATGTTGTCTTCGGACGGTTAAGGATGACGTCCTCAGACCATGATGTCCTAAGCCATGAATTGTTTGATGAAGGATTCGCAGGCCATGAAATGATGTTCTCGGGCCATGAAGATGGTGCCTCCGAATGATGAAGCCTTTGAATAATTATATGCAAGATTGAGAGAGATCCTCAGACCATGACATGATGTTCTCGGGCCATGAAGATGGTGCCTCCGAACGACGATGCCTTTGGATAAGTTGGCGATATTTCAGCCCATGAAATGTAGTAATATGATGCTGACAAGACATGGCTTAGTCTTGCGAATTGGAGGGCAGATCTTAGCCCGAAAGAAAAGCGAAGTAAACAATGCTTGAGAAACAACGCTTAGTCTCGATGAAAAAGTAAATTGGAGGCAGAGCTTAGCCTCATGCAGGATGAAAGCAGCGCTTAGCCTTATGCAAAAGGAAGGCAGAAAGGTAGCCTTATGCAAGCGGAAGGCAGAAAGTTAGCCTTATGCAGAGGGAAGGCATAAAGTTAGCCTTATGCAGATGGAAGGCATACAACTAGCCTTATGCAGATGGAGGTAGAGTTTAACCTCACGCAAAATGAAGGTAGAGCTTAGCCTTATGCAAGTGGAAGGTAGAATATTAGCCTTATGCAAAGGGAAGGTAGAAAGGTATCCTTATGCAAGCGGAAGGAAGAAAGTTAGCCTTATGCAGCGGGAAGGCAGAAAGTTAGCCTTATGCAAGTGGAAGGCAGAACTTAGCCTTATGCATGGATTAAATAACAAATTACAGTAGGATTTCTTAGCTGGTATTAGATTGCGGTATCGTGAGCATTGTGACTGCGGGGGCGTTGTCTGTCTGTGACGATAACAAATGTCGGCAGGTGTGATGGTTTTCGTGACTCTGAACGAATTCGTTGTTTGTGTGGACAGTGAATTTTAGCATCTGCAACTGCGTTGCGTTTTGTGACTTATCTGCATGTTTATTATTTGTGCCTGCATCCAAAGAAAAATCGTGAGTTCTGTAAATGGGGAGGGTTGGTTCGTATCCCCACTGGCTCTGCTTGACTTGTACACTGATCTGATGATCCTGTTCATATCATCAGGGTAGCGTTTGCTAAACAAAGTTGTTTTCAAGAGTAAGTATACATGATTTTGTAAATATATAGTATAAATATATATATTAAAATAATTTAGATGAGCTGACGATTGTGGCACCGTTCAAGACATTGCCACCTCTCATGCTATGGAATTTTGAGGGTCCTCCTCAAAATTCTGTCCCAGTTTGATGTGTTGACACTTCTGACTATTGCGCATGCGGCGATCAGCTGAACTTGCTTCGGAATTTTGAAGGTCCTCCTCAAAATTCTGCCCCAATATCCAATTGCGGAGGGGAAATGAAATTGTATTGAATTGTGACCAAACCCACAGGGCTGCATACGTATCCCCTCTTAAACGGGAATCAGGTCAGGCGTAGTTCAATTTACATCACTTGGGAAAAACATAAAGAATTACACATAGTATCGTTTGACTGCATCTGAGTTGATTAGTTTTAGCCAGACTTCTCCGTCCATTTCTGTGAGTATAAGATCTCTTCCTGTCAATACTCGATGAACCATATACGGACCTTGCCAGTTGGGAGAAAACTTCCCGTTGGCTTCATCTTGATGTGAAAAGATCTTCTTTAACACGAGCTGCCCTGGTGTGAACTGTCTTGGTTTAACCCTTTTGTTGAAGGCTCTAAACATTCTATTCTGATAAAGTTGACCATGACATACTGCATTCATTCTTTTACCGTCTATGAGGGCTAGTTTCTTGTAACGGCTCTTTACCCATTATGCATCGCTGAGCTCAGCTTCTTGTATGATTCTCAAAGAAGGAATCTCTACTTCGGTAGGAATAACAACTTCCGTACCATAAACCAATAAGTAGGGAGTTTCCCCAGTTGATGTGCGGACTGTGGTGCGGTATCCCAGTAAAGCAAATGATAGCTTCTTGTGCCACTGCTTGTGCTTTTCTTTCATCTTCCTCAATATCTTCTTGATGTTCTTTTTGGCGGCTTCTACAACTCCATTCATCTGAGGTCTATAGGCTGTGAAATTCTTGTGCCTGATTTTGAAATTTTTGCACATGGCTTTCATCAGATCGCTGTTGAGATTGAAACCGTTGTTGGTGATGATTGACTTTGGAACTCCAAACCAAAAAACAATACGGTCGTGGACAAGGTCTGCCACGACTTTCTTAGTTACTGCTTTGTAAGATGCTGCTTCGAGCCATTTGGTAAATAATCAATTGCTACCAAGATGAACTTGTGTCCATTTGAGGCGGTAGGCTCGATCGGTCCAATGACGTCCATTCCCCAGGCGGCGAATGGCCAAGGTGAGCTTGTTGCATTGAGCTCGTTTGGAGGTACATTTATCATATCTGCATGTACCTGACATCGGTAGCATTTCCGGACATATTGGATGCAGTCCGTTTCCATGGTCATCCAGAAATAAACGGCTCTAAGTATCTTCTTAGCCAAGACAAAACCCTTCATATGTGGGCCACAGGTCCCAGCATGTATCTCTTCTAGTAGTTTGGAAGCTTCCTTTGCATCGACACACCTTAATAACCCCAAATAGGGAGTCCTCCTGTACAGGATTCCTCCGCTATGAAAGAAGTTGTTGGGAAATCTCCGAAGTGTGCATTTCTGAGTATGATTTGCAAGCTCTCTCCCTTTAACAAATACTCCATGATATTGTGGAAGCATGGGTTTCCGTCTGTTTCCTCTTCAACATGGGCACAATATGCCGGCTGGCTATGTATCTTTACTGGAATAGGATCAATGAAGTTCTTATCTGGATGATAGAGTAGCCAATGCATCGGTGAACTCGTTCGAATTCTAGGGACGTGCCGAAATTCAGTTTTCGTGGACCTCTTTCTCAATTCTTGCATGTGGTGCAGATACGGCAGTATCTTGGAATTCTTAGTAGCCCCTTCTCCTTGTACTTGGTGTATTAGCAAATATGAGTCACCAATTACTAGCAGCTCATGAACATTCATGTCGATGGCCATATTGAGCCCTAGGATGCAGGCTTCATATTCCGCCATGTTGTTGGTGCAGGGGAATCTGAGTTTAGAGGATACCGGATAATGCTGACTAGTTTCTGATACCAGGACAGCTCCAACGCCGACTCCTTTGAAAGTTTCCTCTCCATCGAAGAACATTCTCCAACCATCATAGGATTTTGCAATATCTTCTCCTATGAATGACACTTCTTTATCGGGAAAATACGTTTTCAGGGGTTTGTATTCTCCGTCCTTGGGGTTTTCAGCGAGATTGTCCGCCAATGGTTGTCCCTTGACTGCTTTCTGAGTCACATAGACAATGTCGAACTCACTCAACAGGACCACTTGGCCAGCTTGCCAGTGGGCATGGGCTTCTGAAAGATATATTTCAAGGGATCCATCCTTGATATGAGGTATGTTGTGTAGGCATAGAAGTAATGCCTCAGCTTCTGGGCTACCCAGGTTAGAGCACAACATGTACGTTTTAGTAGAGAATACCGTGCCTCGTATGGAGTAAATTTCTTACTTAGATAATAAAGCTCTTTTCTCCCTGTCTCGTCGTGCTGCCCCAAAACGCAGCCGAAGGCTCCATCTAATACTGCGAGGTAGAGTAGCAAAGGTCTACCTGACTCAGGTGGTACCAAGATTGGCGGTGTTGACAAGTACTCCTTAATTCTGTTGAAGGCGTTTTGACAATCCTCGGTCCATTTGGTCGCGACGTCTTTCTTCAGCATCTTGAAGATTGGTTCACATATGACCGTGGACTGTGCTATGAACCGGCTAATGTAGTTAAGGCAGCCTAGGAAACTCATCACATCTTTCTTGTTCCTTGGTGGTGGTAACTCATGGATGGCCTTGACCTTTGATGGATCCAATTCTATCCCTCGACGTCTGACGATGAACCCGAGCAATTTCCCTCACTACAAGAAATTTAGGATACGACGACATTTATTTAGTGACAGTTGAAATAAATGTCGGAAAATTTCCTTTTTTTGACATTTATGACAAAATGTCGTAAAAATTATGACATTTGATCCTAAATGTCGTAAAAAAATGACATTTGATAGGAAATATCATTAAAACAACGACATTTGATACATGTCGTCAACATAATGACATTTTTTAAGAAATGTCGTAAAAAGTATGACATTTGCTACAAAATATCATAAAAATTAGACATTTGATACAAAATGTCATAAAAAGGACGACATTTGGTATAAAATGTCATAAAAACAATGACATTTGGTCCAAACTGTAGTAAAAATACGACACTTATATCAAATGTTGTAAAATGTTTTTGATACAAATGACTAGGGGTGTACATGTACCAGATTTGTTCGATTTTTATCAAAACCAAATCAAACCAACTATATCGATTTGGATTAGTTCGGTTTTGTCGGTTTTTTGGGTTTTTTTGTTACATGAATACTATTCCTATCCTACTTTGTTGAAGTTATAAATAAGGTTTTGATTATAAGTGAATATATGTTTAGTAAATATTGAAAAAATTGACAAACATATAATCTATTAGAATATTCTATAGGGAGAATTTTTTCAGTAATGCATGATAGTTATTTTCTTAGTCGTCTAATAATAATTGTCGTTAATGTACGCTTTCAAGGTTAACACATGAGAGGATCCCAAATATTTCAATATTTTTTGTAAATAAAATTTAATATAAAGTCTTAAAAATATATATAAAAATAATATATTTATATGTCGGTTTGGTTCGGATTTTTTTACTCAATACCAAACCAAGTCAAACCAAACATAGTCGAGGTTTTTAATCGGTTTGGTTTGATTTTTCGGTTTGGTACGATTTTCCGGTTCGGTTTGAACACCCCTACAATGACAAACAAATATGACCTTACTTTAAATGTCATATTATTTGTCGGTAATTACAAACATTAACATCTACAATTGATAATTTCTCAATATTTTCTTAAATCATTATTTGTCTAAGAATAATATCACACCCTTTATATTTAATATTTAATTTGTTAAAATATTGTAATAATTACCCACAATATATACGATTTCTCTTCTTGTTGCTTAATATTGTAAAAGGCTCGTCCAGGACTAGCTCCTGGGCGAGGCATTTGCACATTGTCTTGAGGCGGCTCAAGTGTAGGGCTTAATTTGTGAGGCTTCCATTACATACACCCCAAACATAAGATTATGCACCATACACGCTTATCACTCTACTTTCGGGCTCGCCCAATAAGTACTAGGTAAATCATCTGTTAAATTTTCTAATTAATAGTATTGACCCTCAAAATAAATTAACAAATGAATGGTCTTAACTCAAATAACGAGTCATAGTATTGCATACATTTTCTCTGAATATATAGATAGTCGAACTGTATATCTTCACTCGCTATTGATTTTTATTTATTAGTTATTTGTCTACCAAAAGAGACTTTAATACTTTGTATTTATTTCTGAAGGGGTAATATTTTGAATTATAATATTGTCACGACCAGAAATCCCACCTTCGGGCCATGACTGCGTCTAATGTTGAACCCGCTAGACAAGCCAACGTACACAATTACATTAACATATTAACACTGAAATAACAAAAATAACTAGAACAGTTTATCTTCCTTTTTAAGTGCGAAAGTAGATAACTTCCGAACTAAGTAAACATACCAATAATACATTCCGTTAGCAACATCCCAGAACCTGGAGTCACTAACTCACGGACATGCTAACAGAGTGCTAAATAAAAAGTCTGAAGAAGTAATACATAACTGTCTCAGAACTAAGAACAAAACAAGACAAAATGGAAAGATAAGGATGGAGGAGACGCCAAGTCCCACGAACGTCTTCGGGTCTACCTTTAAATCTCCGGAGTGGACTGAAGGATGCTCCCTCAATCAGTGTCCACCGGGTCCGGCTGCGGGATCTGCACGATATAGAGAAGTGCAGGTGTAGCATCAGTACAACCAACCCCATGTACTGAGCAAGTGCCGAGCCTAACCCCGACCGAAGTAGTGGCGAGGCTAGACACGACAATGATAACCTACCGGTAAACTTCTACCAAAAATATAGCAAGAAAGTAACAGATATTTAACAGATAAACGAGTAATACGGGGACAAGCAAGGGGGCAACAAGTATGAAGCAAAATGAGATATCGAATACAGTAAATAAACAGATAAATGAATGGCACGGCATCACCCTTCGTACTTTTACTCTCGTCCTCACGATGCAACAAGTAAATATATGAAATGAATGCAATAATAAATGAAATGAATGGCACGACATCACCCTTCGTGCTTTACTCTCTTCCTCACAGTGCAATAATGAATAAATGAAATGAATGGCATGACATCACCCTTCGTGCTTTTACTCTCTTGCTCACATTGCAATAATGAATAAATGAAATGAATGGCATGGCATCACCCTTCGTGCTTTTACTCTCTTCCTCACAATGCTATAAGTAAATAACTGAATGAATGATATGAATGAATGGCACGGCATCACCCTTCGTGCTTTACTCTCTTCCTCACAGTGTAATAATGAATAAATGAAATGATTGGCACGACATCACCCTTCGTGCTTTTACTCTCTTGCTCACACTGCAATAATAAATAAATGAAATGAATTNTAAATAACAACTTGGCAAGGAAATCAATTACCGAACTTTCAATTCATAACCACCCGACATGGGGAATAACAACTAAAATCAACATATTTGCCCGGCAAGGGTCTCAGCTATAACCAATTTCTTACGAGTACATAACGTTAATGATTTGGGTCCTCCACTAGGACATCACAACACAATTCTTAATCAAGTAGTCTCCACAGTTAAACAACTTTCCAAATGAACTACTTCATAACACAATAATCATTGAGGTAATAACAAATAATCAAGCAAAACGGACTCACGGGCATACGTGACACACAATGTGTAGGTGCTCGTCGCCTCACCTATGCATTGGACATGCTAAAACACATAGCACATAGGACACAATACCTATTCCCTCACCAAAGTTAGGCAAAACACTTACCTCGGGTCCAAAAATAGCAATTCAAGCCTCTAACACCGCCTTTCCTTTTGAATTCAACTTTGAAACGACAATATCTAGACATAATTAACTTAAATACGTCAATAATGACTCGATAATTCAATCACATAGCCTAATTATCCATCTTCTAGCATTCTTCCAAAGATACCAAATTTTGACCCCGGGCCCGCTTGGTCCAAACACGAGGCTCGGACCAAAACCCGATCAACCATTCCCCACAAGTCCAAATATATGATTAGTTTTGAAATCCGACCCTAAATTGAGGTTGAATTACCCAAAATCTCATAAACCCTAACTCTACCCAAAACCCATAATTTCTACTTTGATTTTAAGATTTTAGGCCTAGATTCTAGTGGTTGTTGAAGAAAAATGGAAGAAAATGGAGTTGGAATCACTTACCTATGGAGCTATGATGATGGAAGCCTTCAAAATCGCCTAAGGGGAAGTGGGGAAGAAGAGGTTCGAGAAGAAGTGGGTTACTTCTCGTAAGGTTTTCTGTTTTCGACATCTTAAAATCACTAGGCGAATTTGCCCTTCGCGTTCGCGAAGGGTTAACTGCTGGGACATACGCGTTCGCGGAGCCAGGGCCGCGTTCGCAAAGGTCTGACTTCCTAGGCATCCGCGTTCGCGAAGAACAACGTTACCCTGCCCCCCCCCCCCGGACCTCACCCTAAACCTACGCGTAGAAGCACTGTCCAGTGCTCAGCGTTCGCGTCTCCCTCTACGCGTTAGCGTAGAGTAAAACCCAGGCCACCATAATTTACCCTTCGCTTTCGCGAGCCCTTGGCCGCATTCACGAAGGGTATTGCACCAGACACAAGCAAATCATCAAAAACACCAGAGTTTTCCATTTTGCACACCCCGTTAACTACCCGAAACTCACCCGAGCCCTCGGGGCTCAAAACCAAAAACACACACGACTCCCAAATCATCCTACGGACTTGTCCATGTATTCAAATCAACAAAATATCATCAAAACAAGGAATTACACTCCAAAACTCATAGAATTTTCTTAAAACTTCATAAAGCTCAATTATTCCAATTTTGATCTGAAACACGTCATATTAAGTCCGTTTTACACCAAAATTTATAGATAACTCATATAACATATACTAAACTTGTTCCGGGCTCCGGAACCATAATACGGGTCCGGTAACAAAGATTTCATAGCAAATTCCATTTACAAAAGTCTTTATTATTTTCAGAAAATAATTTTCTTTAAAAATTCATTTTTCGGACTTGGGATCTCGGAATTCGATTTCGGGCATACGCCCAAGCCCCATATTTTCCTACAGACCCTCCGGGACCGTCAAATCACGGGTCCAGGTCCGTTTACCAAAAATTTTGACCAAAGTTAACTGTATTCAATTAATTACTGCAAATTCAACTTATTATCAAATTTTCACATAAAGGCTTCCCGGCTACGCGTCCGGGCTACGCACGCACATCGAGGTAAGATTAACAGAGGCTTTCAGGGCCTCGGAACACAGATTTAGTTAAATTAACACAGAATGACCTTTAGGGTCATCACAAATATTGATAAAGTTTATTGATAATTACTTTTAGGAAGGTAATTAAATGTGTAATTTGATAATAATTTATATATTCTAGTCTTTTAGTGAAGTAATCAAATATATATGTAGTTTAATAATAATTTTAACACTATTGCATTTTTTATACTTGTAAAACATGTTTATATATATATATATATATATATATATATATATATATATTGATTTAAGAAATATTACTACTACTTGTTAGATGTTGGATTTAAGAAATATTTAGAATAAAACAAAAATTACTAAAAAAAAAAGGAATAAAACAAAAATAGATATGAAATTNCATACATAGCTCCTTTTGAGTCTTGGGGGAGGGAGCGGACTTGAGAAATTGGGCGAAACCCAATTTGAGATTTTGAACCACAATGTATTTTGAGAACAGAGGGGATGGGAAGGCTTACAGCTTTCTTTTTTTGGTGCATTACGGCTTTCTGTTTAGGTCAATAAATTTTGGTTCCTTACTTTCATATCTATTTTTGTTTTATTCTTTTTTTTATAGTAATTTTTATTTTATTCTAAATATTTCTTAAATCCAACATCTAACAAGTAGTAGTAATATTTCTTAAATCAATATATATATATATATATATATATATATATTGATTTAAGAAATATTACTACTACTTGTTAGATGTTGGATTTAAGAAATATTTAGAATAAAATAAAAATTACTATAAAAAAAAGAATAAAACAAAAATAGATATGAAAGTAAGGAACCAAAATTTATTGACCTAAACAGAAAGCCGTAATGCACCAAAAAAAGAAAGCTGTAAGCCTTCCCATCCCTTCTGTTCTCAAAATACATTGTGGTTCAAAATCTCAAATTGGGTTTCGCCCAATTTCTCAAGTCCGCTCCCTCCCCCAAGACTCAAAAGGAGCTATGTATGAAAAGTATTGGAGATTTAGAAGGAAAAGATTTTGGCGGTAAGAATTTTGCTTTCCTCCTCCCAATTCTATAAACTTTTTTCCTTCCTTAGTTAAATTTCTACAAAAAAAAACCTAATTTTTTACATTCCACACTGTTATAATAGATACTTGGAGATGAAAATCGCTGAGGCTTTTGCTGCTAAGATCCACAAAGCTTGTTTTCTACAAATTCAAGGTACCCAATTTAGTTAACATATATCTTTCTTTTTCTTAGTTGTTCGAATTTGGGTTAACATATTCTTTCTTTTTCTTAATTGCTCGAATTTGGGTTAACAATTTTCTCTTTTAGGTATTGATTGGTAGATTGAATTTGATTTTTTTGGTGGTCAAACAATGTGTTTCTGGACGTTTGTGGTTTAGTACATTTATGAAGTTGGATATAAGATGTTCATTATTTAATGGTAGATTATGCTTAGACTTCAATTAAATTATTGGTTTCTTGGTGATTAAAGGGTTGATTATTGTATAGTAACTAATTGGTTATTCTTTTTGTTGTCTGCTTTGGTTGAAAAATTTGAATCTTGTATTTTTTTGTGTGTGTGTGTGTGAGAGAGGAAGTTTGGTGTTAATCTTTGCGAGGAGTACCTCATTTTGCTATTTTTAATAAATATATTAATATTAGTTTTTATCAAGTAATAGTTTCTGTTGTCTATACAGTTGTGTCAATTTATACAAAATATTTTTAGATATTGATTATTAGATTGTTATTTAATTTGTTTTGGTTTTTTGGGGTAATTATAGTTTAATCCATTTCTAAAGATTTCATTATTTAGTGATAGATTGTGCTTAGAGTTTAATTGGATTATGGTATCTTGATTATGGTATTCTATAGTTTGATTATGCTTAGTCATGATAAAAATTAAATATTGCGGCGATAGAGTGAACTTGTTTTGTAAGATTCACTTGAAAAAAAATAAAGAAACTAGTTTGCCATGCTGGATGAATACATTTGTATAGTCATTAATGAAGTGTGTACATTATAATATATATTCGTAATCTGTGATATAATCTTTCTAGTTTCTATCTATAAGTACTCTTTTTTAGTTGATTTTTTTGCTATATGTATAGGTTATTCTTAATGGATAAACATATTGAATAAGAATGATCCTCTATATGAGAATGGGGGAAAGAATGTTAGAAGCGACAAATGATATGGATGCAAAAATAGACAAAAAAGTAAAGCTGGGTATAAGGGCATATCTAGAATCTTTGGGTATTACTATTGGCTCAAATAGGAAATTATCTGGTGATGAGCAGGTAAACAATATTGTGCTCTTTAGCAAAAAATTATTGTATTTAATATAATCTTGTAATTTAGTTTGATTTTAATTGTAATGATCTTTCTCTTTTGTGATAGGTTTCTGATGACTCAATGGACGATCACCAACAATCACTATCACCTGTTTCACTTGTTCGCACAAAGATGGTGAGTTCATCAACTTGTTTTAACTATATCTTTTCCGCATACTTTTGAAGAGTGTACTTTTAACTAGCAGAGTAACAATATTTCTTCTCAGGTTAACATAATCAAGAAGACTAGAGTTAGTGAAGTTGGCACAAAGAAAAAGAAGCGGGTAAGTTTGAAAAAATTACAAGGTTCTTGTTCCTCATTTTCAAAGGGAGAAACCCTTCATGTTATAATTTGCAAAACTTATATAACATTCATTAGTTTTCATCTCAGTATACACGAATTACTTCTAAGCAGTAACCAACACATGCTGCACACAATAAGTGGAGCAAATATGTCCACCCAACTTTTGTGTTTTAATGATTAATAGGGAAATAATTGTACACCCTAAGGTAGGTGATATAGAACAGATTGAACAAAGATCATCTTTCATCCCACCATCACCTTGTTTCTGCCTCAGTTTCAAAGAAAAATTAAAAAGAGTAGGGAATGGTTTTCTTAAGTGCAAGATGAATTGAGAATAACATTTTCTTTTCCTTAGTAAAGGGTGAAATTGTGGTTTGTATTGAACACCATTTTTCTAGTATAGAATTGATGCTGAACTCTGATATGAAAGTGCATTATTGACTATTGAAATAGCATTTGTTGCAGAAAATTCATTATTATCGTAGAGGTAAATAGATTCTCTTAAGTGAGTTATCTCATTTAGATTTTGTTTCAACCTTTTCTTGGGAAGGTAGCTTTACGTGTGCTTACTTTATTTAGCTCTTTAGGCCTGATCGTATTTATATTTATTTAAATCTTGTAGAACCTCCATCGGGTGGAGTTATATTTTCTTCCTTCCTCTCACATCCCCCACAACCAAAGAAATATCATCAACTGTATTATGAAATTACTACATAATTTCAGTTGTTGTTCGGTTTGGGCGGTTGCATTCACATTCTTGGATTTTTTGCTTTATGTTGTCTGTTTCTTTCTCTCTTCAGTTGCTAGTATTACATTCATTATCAATTTGTTTCTATTTTAGAACATGAATCTGTTATTATTTTGGGTATTCCAATTGTTTTAGAGGAGGAAAGAATTTACTTTATTATAAAGGAATAATTCTTATTTTTCTTGTGACCTCTTGTGCATCATTCTTGAAGGAAGTGACGTCATTTACTAGCAGTGAAAATCTTGACTTGTGGAGAGTTGGTTTCATAAGATTTAGTCTAGAAGTTGAGAAAAATTAATTCGAATTAGGAGTGATCTTAAAGTACTATACACATCGAAATTACTATCTTTTATGATTTAGTTAAATTTGAGTTTTACGTGAGAACAAATCATTTGATTTGAGATTATCTATCTTGTACTAAGTACATTTTATATTGCTACTTTGTTCTTTGGTTAATGTGCTAAAAGATATTTGCTTTATATTTATTTCATGTTTGTTATATAAGTTTACATTTGTGAATGTAAATGTGTTCATGATGAAACTAAATAGGGCATTATTATTTACATTCTAAAAAATATGATACCGACATTAATTTAAGTGTCAAACATTTAATGCGACATTTTGCTATGTTGTAAAAGATATGTCACTAAGTTTTTTTAATGACATTCACATAAAGTGGAAATGACATTTTGTATATGTTGTGAGTTATCTTAGTGACATTTACCAAAATGGCGGAAATTTCAATACGACATTTTGTGAAGATCATACGTATATGTCGTATTGTTTTAGTAACATTAATCTAATTGTCAAAAATTTAAGTGACATTTCATATATGTTGTAAACTAAACGTCGTAACATTCTTGCTGATATTTAGGTAAATGTCATAAATTAAATGTCATTAATTTCTTATTGACATTACCTAAATGTTGCAAAGTAAGTGTCATAAATTTCTTATCGACATTTACCTAAATGTCGTAAAATAAGTGTCATAATTTCTTATTGACATTTACCTAAATGTCGTAAAGTAAATGTCATAATTTCTTACCGACATTAAACCTAAATGTCGGAAAATTACCAACATTGAAACTAATGACATTTGATGCAAATGTAAATTAAATGTCGGTAAATATATTTGTGACATTTAAACAACTTAATATGACATTTATTAAATGTCGTCATATCTCCACTTTCTTGTAGTGCCTGCAAGAACCCGAATGCACACTTTGCGGGGTTTAGTTTCAGATTGTATATCCGCAACCTATTAAAGAACTTCCTCAGATCTGTTATGTGGTCACTGGCTTTCTTGGACTTGATAATGACGTCTTCCAAATACACCTCGATCTATTTATGTATCATATCGTGGAAGATAGTGGTCATAGCTCTCATATAGGTGGCCCCAGCATTCTACAGGCCGAACGACATCATCTTGTAACAATATACTCCCCACGGCGTAATGAAAGCCGTTTTCTCAGCGTCTTCCTCGTCCATCCATATCTTGTGGTAACCAGCGAAACAATCTACGAATGGATGAAGTTCATGCTTGGCGCAATTGTCAATCAGGATGTGTATGTTTGGAAGAGGGAAATCATCATTCAGACTGGCCCGGTTGAGATCCCGGTAATCGACACAAACCATGACCTTTCCATCCTTCTTAGGTATTGGCACGATGTTGGCCAACCATGTCGGATACTCAACTACCCTGAGAACCTTGGCGTTGATTTGTTTGGTAACTTCTTCCTTGATTTTCAAACTCATATCAGGGTTGAATTTTCAGAGCTTTTGCTTTACCGGCGGGCATATCAGATTGGTTGGCAGTTTGTGAGCCACAATGGATGTACTTAGACCAGTCATGTCATCAGACGACCACGTAAATATATCTTCATACTCTTTCAATAACTGCGTATATTCCTCTTTATCTAATGGTGACAAATGAATGCTGATGCGAGTTTCTTTGACAATTTCTGAATCTCCCAAGTTGATGACCTCAGTATCGTCCAGGTTGGACTTAGGTTTGGTCTCAAAATTCTCAACCTCCTTAACAATTTCCTCAGGTATGCTATCATCCTCTTCTTCTAAATCTGTCATGACCCAAAATCCATGAGGTCGTGATGGCGCCGGACACCACTGCCAGGCAAGACAATTATTAATTAATGGAAGTAAATTCCGATTTTAGCATTTTTTGAAATCGTTACTTTTCACTTTAGTGCATAATAATGGGATAAAATCCAATACAAAAATATGATAGTTTAACAATCCATTAAAATGAAATACACCCCAGAACCCGGTGTCACGAGTGTATGAGCAAAATTCTAAGAACTTATACAAATACAGGTTGGACAAGGAATTTAGAAATGAGAATACAGTACATAGAGGGAGACTCTGTCGGCTGCGAGTCGTCTCCGGGTAATACAGCTCGTCTAAGTCTCCAAGTCAGCCATATTGCTGTGAAAGTACCTATGCAACAAAATGCACAGCAAGTGTAGTATGAGTACGAAAATAACGTGTACTCAGTAAGTATCCCACCTAACCTCAGAGAGATAGTGACGAGTGGTCCAATTGACACTTGCTATAAGTCAGTCTAGTATAATTTCAGTGAGACACTAAGCATGAGTATCATAGGCAGATTTGATAATAATTCGGGAATAAGAAATATCAATTTGATTCACATTTAACACATTAAACCTTCGTCATTTCAGTTGGAAATTAAATAATAATCAGGAGTAAGAAGTATAGACTTATTTCACATTCTCACATATCAATTCTTATTCTTTTTAGCCGGCAAATTCATAACTCTTTAGACCAATAAACAAGTATAAGTCATAGGAAATATGCAGCATTTATCATGTGCAAACAAATTGTCGAGGGTCGAACGACGCGGACCAACAATAATAAAATGTGCACTACCGAGGGTCGAACGACTCGAACCATAGATGCATCTATTACTCCGCTCGCGAATCGGTCATGCGACGCGGTTGACATAATTATAAGGCTACCCTGCTCACGAATCATACATGCGACACGAGTGCTCATATGTACATGTATTGACATAATAGATCCATATTTCATCAGGAAAGCAGTTTCTTAAAGAAGTGATAAAATTCTCTTTAGGTGAACATGAAGATATAGTTTAAAACATTTCTGGAAATTCATTTGCCAAGTTTAATAAGGTTTTAAACATCACTGGTTCCTCCGGAACACAATTATACCAGGAAAAACCCATTTTTCTTCTAAATTGGTTGAGGAAAGTAAGTTCTGGTTCTTTTAAATATTCAATTACTAACTCGGTAATATCACCAGATTAATATCATTTATAGAATCACAAGTATAACATTTAAGACTACCCAGACATGGCATAACAGTAGCTACGCACGCACTCCCGTCACCTCGTGCGTACGTAGCCCCCGCAAATAATTGCATATATTTATTTAGTTCACCTAGGGGGACAATTCCCCCTCACAAAGTTAGAAAGGAGACTTACCTTGCTCCGAAACTTCATAACAGACCTCCAAGCCCTTGCGACGACTCGAATCGTTGCAAAATGCTCCAAAACTAGCCAAATAACGGAAAAACTAATGAGAATATACTCTAATACTTGTTAACAATTCAAATTATACAATTTTCCAACTCCGCTCGAAGAATTGACTAAAATTCCCTCGGGCCCACGTGCCCGGATTCCAAAATTTCTCGAAGATATACCCTACCCATAGTCTTACTAACTCAAATATACAATTTACTCTTAATCTCATGCTCAAATTCGTGGCTAAAATCCAATTTTTACCAAAATTCTAGGTTTCTTCAAAACCCTAAGTTTCCCCCAAAATTTCATGTTCAAATCCATGTAATAATCTTGTATTTAACTTAGAAACATAAAGGAGTTACTTACCTCGTGATTCATGAAGAAAATTCCCTTTTGAAGCTCCCCAAAATTGCCCTTGCCAAGATGAAAATGGGAGAAGAAATGACACATTCCCGTTTTTAAAACATTCTGCCCATGCCCTTTTCGCACCTGCGGTCCAATAGTCGTTCATGTGGCTCCGCACCTGCGAAAAAACCATCGCAGGTGCGGCTCTAACTCAGCCCAGCGACCTCTCGCACCTGCGACCCTCTCCTCCGCATCTGCGCATTCGCAGGTGCAGAATTTTCATCGCACCTGCGCTCCCAGCCCAGCCAGCCAATACTCGCACCTGCGGCCAAATCCTCGCAGGTGCGGTCACACCAGATGATAGCAACCTTCAGCTTTCTTCAACTTCAAATATTGATCTGTTAACCACCCGGAATCCACCCGAGGCCCCCGGGACCCCGTCCAAATACACCAACCCATCCCAAAACATAACACGGACTTGCTCGAAGCCTCAAATCACATCAAACAACATCGAAACGACGAATCGCCCTCCAATCCAAATCTTTAAAAACTTAGGATTTCAAACTTCTCCATTCGATGTTGAAACCTATCAAATCACGTCTGATTGACCCCAGATTTTGCATGCAAGTCATATTCGACATTACGGACCTGGTCCAACTTCCGGAATTGCATTTCGACCCCGATATCAAAATTTCCACTTCCGGTCGGATTTCTCAAAAACCTTCAAATATCTATCTTTAGCCAAATGACTTCAAAATGACCTACAGACATCCGAATTCACTTCCGATCGCACTCCCAACTCCAGAATCACCATACAGAGCTATTCCCAGACTCGAAATCCCAAACAGACGTCAATATCTCTGAAATGCACTTAAAGCCAAACTTAGAAAATTCCTTCAAAAATGCTGACTTCCACAATATACACCGGAATGCTCCCGGGTTATCCAAAACCCGACTCGGACATACTCCCAAGTCCGAAATCATCATATGAACCTGTTGGAACCTTCGGATCCTAATTCCAAGGTCGTTTACTCTAAATTCCAGTTTGAGTCGATTCTTCCAACTTAAGGCTTCTGAAATGAATATTCTGCTTTCAATTCAACTCCGATCTTCCTGAATTTCAATTCCGACCATACGCACAAGTCAATATACCTGAATTGAAGTTGTTCATGACTTCCAACTGCTAAACAACGCGCTAGAGCTCAAAACGACCGGTCGGGTCGTTACAAAATCACTATCCTTTTGTTGCGTTGTTTCGTTGCATGTCACATTCATTGGTTCATCAAGACAAGTTATAGTAATGTTGTATAGATAAAGTAATGAGAGAAAAAATGATAACTATAAATATTGATTCATAAAAACGTAAAAGTTCTTTTGATAAATTGAGAAAATGTTTTTAGAACATTGAAGATCTTTATTGTAGAAATGAAAATGCGAAAAGGAAATCATTTAGCGAATGAAAGAAATAAACAATGCTTGTTCAGCCTTTCTACCCTGGAACTCGTCGGGTCCTGGATGTTCTAACAGTCCAGTTCTTAAGGGATGACCCTTTGCTTACGGCTTGGATGGAAGGACCTTCCTCCTGCTCCTCCTAAACAATGACGCAACAGTCCATGTCATCATTTTCCAAGAATAAGTTCTCCAGGGCTGCTAGTGCTTCTTCTTCCTCTGATCCCCATATAACATCGGCCTGCTAAAAGGTATGCTCCAGATGCGGTATCAACTGTTCCAATGGGTAATAAGGACAGTGCCATGGTGGCGATCAATTCTGATACTCTTCCCATGTATATTTGTATCCAAGACCGAAGGTGGTGCCATGTCATTTTATTTGTATCGGTTTGTAGATCTCTTGGAGATTCTTGCCAAGTCCTTTTCCAAGCTCGTACCCACTCCAGTTTAGTATGATTTTGATCTTACTTTCCCACCACTTGTCTTTATCTACTGTGTTGACCCGTTCGATATGGTGATAAATTTCTCCACCTTGCTTTATCATACCTTCCACCACTGGGATAGTCTAGCGACTATAGATAGGATTGCTTCCGTCTCCGTGGATGATTACTTCTTGATGGTTCCATTCAAACATTACTGCCTGGTGCAGCGTCGATGCAAAGGACCCGAAGGGATGTATCCATGGCCATCCTAATAACAGGTTGTAGGACGCTGATATGTCTATTACCTGAAAATCAACCTCGAACCATGTAGTTCCCATTTTCAACAAAGACTGATTTCAGCGATGGTGGACCTCTACGATCCGTCGAAAGCTTTCACATTCATCGACCCCTCTCTTATCTCATACAGCCCCTTGCCCAATTTCTTGAGTGTTGTCAGTGGACAGATGTTAAGGCTGGATCCCCCGTCGATCAGAATCCTGGTGATGAAGTAGTCCTCACATTGCATGGTGATGTGCAGTGCTTTGTTATGACTTAACCCTTCAGGTGGCAACTCGTCCTCGTGGAAGGTAATCTTATGACTTTCCAATACTAGACCTACCATGTTGGCCATTACCCCACAGGTGATGTTATTTGGCACATACGCTTCGTTTAGTACTTTCATCAAAGCATTCCGGTGCGTTTCTGAATTCTGTAGCAATGACATAATTGATATTTGAGTTGGGGTTTTGTGTAAAGACCCGGTCGGTCGTTTTGAGAGTTAGCGCCCCGATTCCCTAATAACCGCTTCTCCCATGCCTAATTATGTTAATGGAACTTGTTGGAGCGTTGAGTGGTGAAATTTGGAGTGATTTAGGACACATAGTCCTTTAATGTGGATTTCAGATTTAGAAATCGAACTGTAGCTAGAGATATATGAAGACGGATTCGAAATGGAATTCCGTTGACTCTGTTAGCTCCGTTGAGTGATTCCGGGGTTAGGAGCGTGTTCGGAATTTGTTTTCGAGGTCGGTTGTAGATTTAGGCTTGAATTGCCGAAAGTTAGAATTTCGACAATTTCGGTCGATAGGCGAGATTTTAATATCGAAATTGGAATGGGATTCCGAAAGCGAAAGCAGGCTCGGAATGTCATTTATGAACTGTGTGCAAAATTTGAGGCCCGGACGAGTTTTGACGTGTTTCGGCGTCGAATGTGAATTCTTGAAAATTCCTAAGTTCTTAGGCTTGAATCTAGGTGTAATTGATGATTTTGATGTTATGGGATGTGTTTTTAAGGCCCGATCAAGTTTGAATAAGGTATTTGGGTCAGTTGGTAGGTTTGGTTGAGGTCTCGGGGGCCTCAGGGTTGTTTTGGATGCCCAACGGGTGAAATTTGAGCCTTATGTGCTGCTGAACTAGACCTGTTTCTGGTGTCTCGGACCTGTGATGGTTTTTCCGCAGGTGCGGACACGCAGGTGCGGCTGACCTGGTCGCAGGTGCGGTTGTTGCGTGAGGTGTCAAGAGGTCGCAGGTGCGACCTGGGTTTCGCAGGCACGGGACCGCAGGTGCGACCAAACGACCGCAGGTGCGGCCCTAGGTGATCTTAAGTGATTTTTGCACCTGCGATGGAATTTCCGCAGGTGCGGTTAAAGGGACCGCAGGTGCGAGATCCCTGTGTTGGTTATTGTAAAATCCGAGGGTTTGAAATTCATAAGTCTAAAATCATTTGAGAGCTCGGGAATTGGCGATTTTCAGTGGGTTTTGAAGAGAAGGATCATAGGTAACGTTTTCTAGTCCTAATTCATTGTTATGTCATTAACCCGCATCGTTTTCCTTAATCTAATTAACAAAAATGGGTGAAAGACCATGGAAACTTGATGAAACTCCCCCAACCAAAAATCTGAGAATTTAGGGAGTTTTGACATCGCATTTTGATGATTATTCTTCAAGTGAGTTCGTGAGTGAATGGGCGTCCGGAAAAATATAACTTTATCCAATTCCGAGACGTGGGCCCGAGGGGTGTTTTGGTCGAAATTCCTAATTTCGCGTATTAGCTTCGAATTAATTAGTTATTCTGATTTCTTGAAATGATATTTACATTATGCAATCGAATTGAATAGATTTGGGCCACCCGGAGTTGGATACTCGTGGCAAGAGCGTGATTATTAGTTGATTAGCACAGTCGAGGTAAGTGGCTTGCCTAATTCTGTGTTGGGGAATTTCCCTTAGGCATTTATAACTGATTTTGATATAAAAACCCCGTGTATGTGAGGTGACGAGTACGTGCACGGGATATTTTCACTAATTCCATTGTTTCCTTCTGTGACATACTTCATCTTCAATTCCTATTATTTCTGTTATTGGTTTAACTGAGTAGTGACTTAAGATTTTATCAAGTCAAACAATTTTACCTGGTTTTCCACTCGTTACTATTATTTGAAACTGGTTTAAGTACTTTACTCTATATTTGCCAACTATTTTTCCTAAACTCTTGAATTATGCTATATCTGAAACACGTCTCGCATTACATATTTACGTTGAGACTACGGGCTATGACCTGAGACTTTCCCTTGTATTGCATTGCATATTTACATCGGGACTGTGGGCTATGACCTGAGACTTTCCCCTGTATTGCATCACATATTTACATTGGGACTGCGGGCTGAGACCAGAGACTTTCCCTTGCATTGCACCAATATTTACATTGGGACTGCGGGCCGAAACCTGAGACTTTCCCTTGCATTGCATTGCATATTTACATATGGGACTGCGGGTTGAGACCTGAGACTTTCCCTTGTATTGCATTCCACAACTATCTACCGATTTATATGCTGTGCGGAACTGAGATTTATTACATTCGTTCTTTCCAGTTCACTTTTCTTCCCGTTAATTATTACTGCTTTACTTAACTGTTAATTATATCTATTTATTTTTGCAAACTCAGTAGAGCCGCAACCTGACCTCGTCACTACTTGACTGGGGTTAGGCTTGGCACTTACTGAGTACCGAATGAGGACTACTCACGCCCTTTCCTGCCCATGTTTTCCCCATGTGCAGATCCAGGTACCGGTACACAGCGCTTCGGCTAGGAGTACCCAGGCAGCATTCTTGGAGACCGCGAGGTAATTCTGCCGCGTTCGCAGAATCCCACGTGTCCCTGTCTACTCCATCATAGACTTAGTAGATAGTGATATACATTTCTTATTTCCGTTGTATAGAGATTACTTGTGTAAAGCTTGTGGTTGTGATATTCCGAGTTTTGGGAAAAGTAAAAGTTATAGCAGCCGAGCGGCTAGCTCATAGTATTACCATTTCTTTACTATTACTATTTCTGTTTGTCTTACTTCTGAAATTGTTAGGCTTACCTAGTCGTAGAGACTAGGTGCCGTCGCGAGACCATTCGTAGGGTAAAACGGGTCGTGACATGTTGGTATCAGAGCGTCTAGGTTCATAGGAGTCACAATCACAAGCCGATTTATTAGAGTCTTGCGGATCGGTGCGGAGACGTCCGTATCTATCTTCGAGAGGCTACGTAACTGTTAAGAAAATTCATACTTCTTGGAATTCCTTATCGTGCTAGTCACTGTCATCAAAACTCTTAAACTCTATTCTATTCTTGCTTACAGATGGTTCGCACTCGCACCGGACGTACTAGCAATCAGGCACCCGAGCCCCCAGCCAGAGTCACCAGAGGTAGGGGTCGGGGCAGAGGACGAGCACGTGGTGCAGCCCGAGCACCTGGTAGAGCGGAGGTAGAGGATCCCCCAACAGCCACAGTTGGAGGGGCACCGGAGGTTCCTACTATTACTCCAGCCCTCCAAGAGACTTTGGCCTAGTTCATGAGTGCTTTCAGTACTCTGTCTCAGGAGGGACTACTTCCGATAGCCCCGCTACATCCTAGGATGGGGGAGGGAAACACAGACTCCCGCAGCCCGCACTCCTGAGCAGAGGGTTCACATGGGGCAGGTTGCAGAGTATATCCCTATGCCTCCAGCAGCTCCAGTTCAGCATGAGGCTAGAGCAGCTGCATCTGAGTCCGAGCAGCTCCGTCTTGAGAGGTACAAGAAGTACCACCCACCCGAGTTCAGCGGATCAGCTTCAGATGACGCTCTGGGTTTTCTTGAGGAGTGTCATCGCATTCTCCGCACTATGGGTATCGTGGAGATGAGTGGGGTCTCATTCACTGCTTTCCAGCTGAGGGGAGAAGCTTATCAGTGGTGGCGTGCTTTTGAGTTGAGCAGTCCGGACGAGGCAGATTCACTTACTTGGGCTCAGTTCTCAGAGATGTTCCTACCTGAGTTTGTCCCTCAGAGCCTCAGAGATGCTTGGCGTGCGGAGTTTGAGAAGCTACGCCAGGGTACTATGACCGTGTTAGAGTATGCAGTCCGGTTCAGTGACTTGGCACGACATGCACCAACCTTGGTTTCTACTGTCAGACAGAGGGTTCGCCGTTTTATTGAGGGGCTCCATCCCAGCATTCGTACTAGCATGGCCAGAGAGCTGGAGACAGATATTACTTACCAGCAGGTCGTGAGCATTGCTAGGAGGATTAAGAGTATGTTGTCCCGGGACAAGGAGGAGAGAGAGGCCAAGAGGTCTCGAGAGACAGGTCATGTTTCAAGAGTTCGTGCACCTGCAGCACGCTATGGTCGGGGTTTTGTGAGCTGCCCCATTCAGCTCTTCCAGTGGCCAGTGGTATTCCAGCTCCTCCTAGACCTCGGGAGCCTTACTATGCACCACCAGTATCTCACGTACCGCCTGCCTGAGGTGCTATTACTGGCCAGTCCAGCAGGCCAGTTCAGAGTCAGCAGCACCCACCACGTCCTCAGAGGGGTTGTTTTGGGTGTGGTGACCCTCGACATATGATCAAGAATTGCCCCAGAGCTAGGAGGGGTACACCACCAGAGACTTATCAGATCCCACATCTTCCACTAGGTCCCCCAGCTATTCTTCCAGCCCCAGCCGCAACCCCACCATCTCAGGCAGCTCGAGATGGAGGTCGGGGAGGTAGAGGCCGCCCAAGAGGGGGAGGTCCGGCCAGATACTATGCCCTTCCAGCCCGATCCGAGGCCATTGCTTCAGACTCAATTATTACAGGTATCGTCCCCGTCTGTCATAGGGATGCCTCAGTATTATTTGACCCAGGCTCGACATATTCATATGTGTCTTCTTATTTTGCCTCACATTTGGGGCTATCTCGGGATTCTTTGAGTTCCCCCGTTTATGTTTCTACCCTGTGGGAGATTCTCTTATTGTGGACCGCGTATATCGGTCATGTTTGATTGTTATCAGTGATTTTGAGACCAGGGCTGATTTATTATTACTGAGTATGGTAGATTTCGATGTTATCTTGGGCATGGACTGGTTGGCACCCCACTATGCTATTCTTGATTATCACGCCAAAACCTTGACGCTGGCTATGCCAGGACTACCGAGCTTAGAGTGGAGAGGTTCTTTAGAGTATACTCCCCGCCGAGTCATTTCCTTTCTTAATGCCCAGCGGATGGTTGGAAAGGGGTGTGATGCGTATTTGGCTTATGTGAGGGATACTAGTGCTGAGACCCCTACAGTTGAGTCAGTCACAGTTGTGAGGGACTATCCTGATGTTTTTCCAGCTGATCTTCCGGGTATGCCGCCCGACATAGACATTGATTTTGGCATTGATTTGCTGCCGGGCACTCAACCCATACCTATCGCATGGCTCCTCCTGAGTTAAAGGAGTTGAAGGAGCAGTTGCAGGAGTTGCTTGACAAGGGTTTCATCAGGCCCAGTGTGTCACCTTGGGGTGCTCCAGTGTTATTTGTAAAGAAAAAAGATGGTTCGATGCGTATGTGTATCGACTACCGGCAGCTGAATAAGGTGACAGTTGCCCCACATTGATGATTTATTTGACCAGTTACAGGGTGCTAGGGTGTTCTCCAAGATTGATCTTCATTCGGGTTATCATCAGTTGAAGATTCGGGAGCCGGATATCCCGAAGACTGCATTCAGGACCAGATATGGCCACTATGAGTTCCTCGTTATGTCATTTGGGCTGACCAATGACCCAGCCGCCTTCATGCACCTGATGCACAATGTATTTTAGCCGTATCTTGATACTTTTTTTATCGTATTCATTGACGACATCCTGGTATATTCTCAGTCCCGGCAGGACCATGAGCAGCACTTGAGGACCGTTCTTAGGACCTTGAGAGGGAAGAAGTTGTATGACAAATTTTCTAAGTGTGAATTTTGGCTTGATTCTGTGGCATTCCTAGGACATGTGGTACCTTCGGATGGGATCAAGGTAGATCCAAAGAAGGTAGATGCAGTGCAGAGTTGGCCTAGACCATCTTCAGCTACCGAGATCCGCAGTTTCCTCGGTTTGGCTGGGTATTATCGTCGTTTTGTGGAGGGATTTTCATCCATTTCAGCACCCATGACCAGATTGACCCAGAAGGGTGCGCCTTTTATATAACTGAGGAGTGTGAGGAGAGCTTCCAGAATCTCAAGACAGCCCTGACTACAGCTCCAGTGTTAGTATTACCCACAGGTTCGGGGTCATATACAGTCTATTATGATGCTTCGAGGATTGGCCTAGGAGCAGTGTTGATGCAGGACAGTAGGGTGATTGCCTACGCGTCCACACGGTTGAAGGTGCACGAGAAGAACTACCAAGTGCATGATCTTGAGTTGGCAGCGATTGTTCACGCCTTGAAGATATGGCGTCATTATTTATATGGTGTTCCCTGTGAGATATTCACGGATCACCGGAGTTTGCAGCACATATTCAGGCAGAAGGATCTTAATTTGCGCCAGCGTAGGTGGTTGGAGTTGCTCAAGCATTATGACATCACGATATTATACCACCCGAGGAAGGCCAATGTGGTGGCCGGTGCCTTGAGTCGCCGGGCGGGGAGTTTGGGTAGTTTGGCATACCTTCGTACAACTGAGAGGCCCTTAGCCTTGGATGTTCAGTCCTTAGCCAGTCAGTTTGTGAGACTGGATCTTTTTGAGCCTCACCGGGTATTGGCTTGTGTCGTTGCTCGATCTTCTCTTTATGACCGCATTCGGGAGCGCCAGTATGATGATCCCAACCTTCGAGCTCTTCGGGATAGAGTTCAGCGGGATTGTGTCAGGGATATGACCATAGGTGATGATGGTGTGTTGAGGCTGCAGGACCGTATTTGTGTGCCCGATGTAGATGGACTTCGGGAGTTGATTCTTAAGGAGGCCCATAGCTCGCGATACTACATTCATCCCAGTACCGCGAAGATGTACCAGGATCTGAGACAGCACTATTGGTGGCGGAGGATGAAGAAGGATATAGTGCAGTTCGTAGCCAGATGCCTCAATTGTCAGCAGGTCAAGTTTGAGCATCAGAGACTGGGAGGATTACTTCAGCAGATTAGGCTTCCAGAGTGAAAGTGGGAGCGAATCACCATGGATTTTGTGGTTGGGCTTCCTCGGACTTTGGGGAAGCATGATGCTATTTGGGTGATTGTGGACCGGCTGACCAAATCATCCCACTTCATTCCAGTGTTGACGACATATTCTTCTGAGAGGTTGGCCCAGATCTACATTCAGGAGATAGTCCGGTTGCACGGTGTACCGGTGTCTATCATATCAGATCGAGGTCCTCAGTTCACCTCGCACTTCTGGAGAGCCTTGCATAGTGAGTTGGGTACCCAGATTGATCTCAGTACGACATTTCACCCCCAGACAGACGGACAGTCCGTGCGCACGATTCAGATTCTTGAGGATATGCTCCGTGCCTATGTGATGGATTTTGGAGGGCCGTGGGATCGATTCTTGCCTCTTGCAGAGTTCGTTTATAACAACAGCTACCAGTCCAGCATTCAGATGGCGTCGTTTGAGGCTTTGTATGGTAGGCGGTGTAGGTCTCCAGTGGGATAGTTTGATCTGGGTGAGGCCAGATTGTTGGGTACAGATTGGTCCAGGATGCCCTGGACAAGGTGAAGGTGATTCAGGAGTGACTTCGCACCGCTCAGTCCAGGCAGAAGAGTTATGCAGACCGGAGAGTTCGTGACTTGGCATTTATGACTGGTGATCGCATTTTGCTTCGGGTATCGCCTATTAAGGGCGTCATGAGATTCGGGAAGAAGGGTAAGCTCAGTCCGAGGTTCATTGGCCCTTTTGAGGTGTTGCAACGGGTTGGGGAGGTTGCTTATGAGCTGGCCTTGCCTCCCAATCTTGAAGGAGTCCATCCAGTATTCCACGTTTCCATGCTCCGAAAGTATATTGGGGACCCGACCCATGTTTTGGATTTCAGCTCAGTCCAGTTGGAAAAGGATCTATCATATGTTGAGGAGCCTTTGGCTAATTTGGACAGGCAGGTCAGGAGGCTCAGATCAAAGAATATTGCCTTAGTCAAGTAAGAGTTACGTGGCTATCAAGCTTGGCCCTCTCCTCAGAGCCAATTAAAGGCTTAAGCCATACCTCTGGCTCACTAGTCTTCTTGAAGAGGCTTCCACCAGCTGGAACCTCAATTGTAACTCTTCTCATCTCCCTGCTGGAAGACCCTTCTTCTATAACAGAAGGCACAGAAACAGGGACGGAAGGGACAGCGGAAAAGAGAGAGGGACCAGAAGCTAAAGAAGCCGTCGACACTTCGATAGAGACAGACGGAAAAGAAACTGAAGAAATAACAGGTATGGGAGGAGGAACAACACCCATAGAGTGAGAATCAGGAACGACAGCAAAACCTGGATAGATGGTAGCCAGGGGAACATCATCAGGGTCCATTTCAAAACCTTCATGAAATAAATGCTCGGCAGGATCTCGAGTTGGGGACTGGGATTGGTCACGAGAAGAAGAAGGCCTGATTTCCAACATGGAAGAAAGAGGCGTGGGAGTAGACTCATCGTCAGAAACTATCCGCCTTCTTCTCGCCCGGTGCACTAAAGCACCCTCTTCTTCATCCTCATCTTCTCCTCCAAGCGAGAACCTTGAACCTTTCTTTTTGAAGCACCAGCTAAAACATTCTGGGCGTGGGATAACGACATCTTCGGAAGCGATGAAGATGCCCCACGGGAAGAAAACCCTATTAAAAAAAGAATTAAACAAAATTCAGATAAAGAAAGAAAAGAGAAAAAACTCTACTTACCATGAGTCGTGAAAATCCATTTATACTTTGTGGAAAAGTACTTCCAGGATCATTCCTCGACAGGAGAAGCAGTTAACATTCTTTCTACCCAACTACGAATATCGGAGACATTCTCGACAATATTCATAGTTACTGAAAACAAGAGGAAAACAAATGCGGTGTTAAAAACATAATACAACTTTATGTAAAGAAGATAGGTGCGAACCAAAGTACTTACATGCACGGTTCCACTTCTCAGGGAAGGGAAGATTATTTTCACCCACTAGAACACCAGTGGGAACAACAACATACCTCAGGAACCAACCTCTGTCTTTATCATCATCAGGGGTTACTAAAACACTCTTACTCCGAGCAGTCAGAGAAAAAATCCCTTGACGAAATAGAGCAGGTGAATACAAATGCATCAGATGATGAAAGGTGAAAGGAACTGAAACCTTTGAAGCCAAAACTCTTAGACAATCAACAACACGCCATACTAAGGGACCAACCTGTCCTAGGCAAATATTGAAAAAACGACAAAATTCTATGATAACAGGATCAACAGGAGGCTTAAATCCTAATGTGAAAGGGTAAGTATAGACATAAGAAAAACCCGTCTTGTAAGACGTGATTCTTTGGGTATTACTTGGCACAAGACTGGGAACGTTAGGCTTCTAGGAGCATTCCCTACGAACAACAGGAATATGACCTACTGTACAAATAGTAGCATATTTCTCTACACTATCTAAAGAAGAAGCTTGTTCGGCGATGGAAGAATTTACTTCTGGAAAACTATCTCGGCAGGAATGATTTAGTCAACTATGGGTTCACGAATATCATCCTTGTCCTTAGAAACAGAATGAGAGGATCTACCTCTGGGAGAAAACAAAGATCTACTAGAAGAAGGAGAAACTAAAGGAGATGAAGAACCTCTAGTGGAAACAGATCCTAAACTCCTCAATCGACCACCTCTCCGGCTCCTAGATGGAGCAGAAGAAGAAGACGCCAAAGTTTCAACATTGATAACCTTTTTAGGTCGACCAGATGAAGACATATTTATGCAAGCTAAGGAAAATTTCTTCACCAAGGAAAAATCAAATTATAGAAGTGTTTCGTGAAAGAGAAAGAAAGAAGACGATTATTTATACCTAATGGCAACCGTCAAAGCATGAAAAAGTAATGAAGGAAAGTCATAATTAAGAGTGTCACTTCAGAACTGATGCAACTGCAAAAATCCCAAAAAATGCCAAGTTGTTGCAGAACCAATCAAGGACAAACACGTGGAAGAAACATTAAATAGAAGTAATGTACGATGCATGCGTTCAATAAAGGATACAATGTCTCGGAACAAAGCGGCGGCAAAATATTCCCGCCATAAATGAGTATCCACTTACCAAGTATTATACGCCAAATACATGGCAAGTGGGGGGACTATCTGTATTGGTAAAAAATAGCTTTACACGTAGCCAGAATCTGGATGACTCAGCCAACTATGTGGATCAAAGAAAACAGCACATGTGGATGCAAATATGCACGGAGGCACGAGATAAAAGAGATACGGTTAGTATACTCTTTCATATAATAGCCACGAGGAGGAGACACGGTTGAAATGAATCTAGACAAATTAACGGGAAGGTACAAGATTAACTCAACAGGCACGGAATTGATTTATCAACCACGAATATATCAGCCACGGAAAACCTAATGAAGAAGAAGAGACACGGTCATAACGAATCTGGACATAATAATGGGCAGATTCGAAGATCAACAGTTAATGTCATATACGTTATGTAACTCCTAAAATAACAGTTATGATTCACCATTGTAACGCCTCATTAATGTAATAATTAGTCATTATCCATCATTACCGGAATCCAAACGTTGTACTAGGAGAATCTCCCTATAAAAGAGAGAAAAATATAACAAACAAGGGACCTGAACTCTCGAATACAAACTATTTTTACTTCTCGCATATTGCTATCAATCTATTGTTCCTTTACTTATTATTTTATTCTCTTTTTGATTATCAATAACCCGAGTTTATCCCAAAATAGCTTTGGTCAAAGGATCTTATTCTTTGGTTAACGGTTACTATTATTTGAAACTGGTTTAAGTACATTACTCTATATTTGCCAACTGTTTTTTCCTAAACTCTTGAATTACACTATATCTAAAACACGTCTCGCATTACATATTTACATTGGGACTGCAGGCTATGACCTAAGACTTTCCCTTGCATTGCATTGCATATTTACATCGGGACTGCGGGCTATGACCTGAGACTTTCCCCTGTATTGCATCACATATTTACATTGGGACTGCGGGCTGAGACCTGAGACTTTCCCCTGCATTGCATCACATATTTACATTGGGACTCCGGGCCGAGACCTGAGACTTTCCCTTGCATTGCATTGCATATTTACATTGTGACTGCGGGCTGAGACGTGAGACTTTCCCCTGTATTGCATTGCACGACTATCTACCGATTTATATGTTGTGCGGAACCAAGATTTATTACATTCGTTCTTTCCGGTTCACTTTTCTTCCCATTAATTATTACTGCTTTACTTAACTGTTAATTGTATCTGTTTATTTTTGCAAACTCAGTAGAGCCGCAACCTGACCTCGTCACTACTTGACTGGGGTTAGGCTTGGCACTTACTGAGTAACGAATATGGAGTACTCACGCCCTTTCCTGCGCATGTTTTCCCAATGTGCAGATCCAGGTACCGGTACACAGCGCTTCGGCTAGGAGTACCCAGGAAGCATTCTTGGAGACCACGAGGTAATTCTGTCGTGTCTGCAGAATCCCACATGTCCCCGTTTACTCCATCATAGACTTAGTAGATAGTCAGATATATATTTCTTATTTCCGTTGTATAGAGCTTACTTGTGTAAATCTTGTGGTTGTGATATTCCGGGTTTTGGGAAAAGTAAAAGTTATAGCAGCCGAGCGGCTAGCTCATAGTATTACCGTTTCTTTACTATTACTATTTTTGTTTGTCTTACTTCTGAAATTGATAGGCTTACCTAGTCGTAGAGACTAGGTGCCGTCGTGAGACCGTTCAGAGGGTAAAATGGGTCGTGACATTTTGTTCAACTGATCAATTGTGACGACCCGAAAAAGTCATCCCGTATAATTTTATCTAAATCTGGGTGTCGAGGTGGTGAAAGCCTCCTTCTTATCTCACCTTGTTGTGTAGCGCCGCCCGGGAAGCCTTTATGTGAAAAAGATTGATGAAATAATTAAATTTTAAAGGAAAGCTGTTTTTCTGAAAACTATAAAGGTTGTGAAAAAGAAATATGATGGAAACCTATGTAATTGAGGCCCGTACTATGGTGACGGAGCCAGGATAAATCCAATATGTTTAAATTGAATATCTGTGAAAATTGGTGAGAGACACAATTGAATTTGATGAGATTTGAATTGAAAGTGGGAAAAATGTGAAGTTTGAGAAAGGTTGAGAAATTTTATGTGATTTAAGGTGTAATTCGATGTTTAGGATAGTGATTCGGTGTTTGGAATACTTGAATAAGTCCGTAATGTGTTTCCGAGGTTGTGTGCACTTTTGTCTTGAGGTTCCGAGGGCTCGGGATAGTTCCGGGTAGGTTCCGGGGTGCATTAGCGTTGGGAGTAACATGTCTCTGAACCTGGGAGCGCGGCCGCGGTCGCCCTAGCGCGGTCTGAGGTGCTCCCTTCGTGGCCGCAGTCGCCTTAGCGCGGACCATGGTGGAGAACTTAAGAGAGGTGCAGCAGCACCGCGGTCGCAGTCGCCTTACCGCGGACCGCGGTGACCAAACTCAGAGAAAATGCATGAAGGCCTTCGCGGCCGCGATCGTTTTACCGCGGACCGCGGTGGAGGCCTGGGAAGGGATACCTATAAATAAAGTAATTTTCAGCTATTTTCCACTTTCAAAAACCCTAAAACACAAGAGGCGATTTTCAAAAGACCCTTTCTTCTCCAAAACAATTGTAAGTGATTTCTAACTAGTTTTCTTCATTCCTTAACATCCTACTACAAGATTTCATCTTAGAATCAAAGATTTTTCATAGGAAAATTGGGAATTTTGGGAAAAATCTAAGAGCATGAAAATTTGGGAATCTAGACCTCAATTGGTGTCGGATTTCAAAACCAATCATACACCCGGGCTCGGGGGTGAATGGGTAATCGGGTTTTTGTCCGAACTTCGGATTTGGACCAAGCGGGCCCGGTGTCAAATTTTGAATTTTGGGGAAAACTCTAGAAAACTCTTTTCCATGCATTAGACTTCATTCAATTAGCATTTATTGATATAGTTAAGTAGCTTGTGATTAGATACGAGCGTATTGGTGTTGAAATCAAGGGGTAAGGCAGTGATTGAGGCGTGAATTGAATTTCTGGCATTCGAGGTAAGTGTTTGGCCTAACCTTAGCTTGAGGGAATATGACTCCCCTTTGTGTGTTATGTCTATTGCATGGGTGTGATGTATAGGTGTGGTGACGAGTACCTATGCGTCACCCAAGTCTCTGTTAAGCATGCTCCTTTTCCCTGTTGCCCCACTTCGTTGCTTATTGTCTTAACTGCTATATGTTTACTCTGTTTAATTGGCTATTTGACTTGTTGAGTTGTTATTGGTCATCTTTATAATTGTTGGAAAGAGTATGGACTATTAAATTGGCTCCTTTGTGATATACATCTGGTTGAGGTACTTGGTAATTGATTATGGTTATGGAATAAACGTTTATACTGTGATATTATCGTTGGTTTCCTGATTTCGAGGCATTGTTAAAGTTATGAGATGAACGCAATTGTCAGTTATATTTATTGAAAAGAAAGCATTGTGATAGGCTTGGCCTGACTTGTGAAATTATGAAATTTATGTGATATGATATGTCTGGTGGGAGCGGGTTGCACGCCGCAACAAGGATCAATAAGGGAGGACGTGTGGGATCAGGTTGCACGCCGCAACAGGAGAAATAAGGGAGATATGTTAGGGAGGAGTAATAAGGGAGGACAGGTGGGAGCGGGCTGCACGCTGCAACAAGGAGAAATAAGGGAGAATGTTTATATTTACAATGATATTGATATTGTTATTGATGTTTAATGAAAAGGGAAACTAAAAGTGTGAAAAGGCTGAGACAGGGATTTTATTATTCTTTAAATTTCGGAATATTGTTTTACTTCAAGTGAAAGAAAGGAAGTGTGGAAAAGTCGTTGAGAAATTGGTTATAGCTGAGTATTTCATTTCATTGCAGTTTCTATTATTTTCCTGTCTAGTTATCTTCACGTTTTATTATTAATTGTTGTCACAGACTTTATATATTGTTGAAGCCCGACCTAGACTCGTCACTACTTCGCCGGGGTTAGGCTCGACACTTACTCAGTACATGGGGTCGGTTGTACTGATGCTACACTCTGTGCTCTTTTTGCACAGATCCCGACTCGTTTCAGCAGTTGCAGATCTTAGTTGACCACATGTTCACGTTTGGAGACACGAGGTACATCTTCCGGCGTTCGCAGATATCCGAGAGTCTTCTCATCTATGATGCATACACTGTTTTACAATTGTCCAAATAGTTCACTACTTTTTTCCAGACATTCTGTGTAGTATTCTTAGTTGTTTGTCGATTAGTGACACGAGACCCTGGGGTGGTCATAGAGTTTATTTTTTAGTTAATTCGTAATTCATTTCACCTAAGGAATTATCGTTATTACATTTTTATTTGTATTTTGAGATTATTGGAAGTTTGGCTAATGATATTGAGGGAGTTATGATAACTCAGTTTGTGTTGGGAAGTGATGAAAGTTATGACAAGTGGTAAAATCATTTATTTCCGTTGTTATTCATGTTTCAGTGCTAAAATAGTGGAAATATTGTTAAACGGAATCTAACATTGGCTTGCCTAGCAAGTGTGGTGTTAGGCGCCATCACGATCCCTAAAGGTTGGGAATTTGCGTCGTGACAAGTTGGTATAAGAGCTTTAGGTTTACTTAGGTCTCACAATCTACAAACAAGCTTGGTAGAGTCTAAAGGATTGGTACGGAGACGTCTGTACTTATCTCTTAGAAGCTATTGAGTTAGGAAATAACTCCATTTTTTATTTCTACTCTATCGTGCGATTCTTTCATATCTATTACTGATTTGAATTCTTCTACTCTTTCGCAGATGGCGAGAACACGTGCCTCATCTTCCGCTAACCAGAATTCTGGACTTCCAGCAGCAGCAGCTCCTACCAGGGGCAGAGGCCGAGGCATGGGCAAAACTCAGCCCGTTGCCCAGGCAGCAGCCAAAACTGAGGGACCCCAGATTGAGATCGATCAGGGGATTCCGGCTCAGACTGTTCCAGCCGGGCCAACTCAGGTTCCCGAGGGGTTTATTGCTACCCCAGTCCTTCAGGATGCTTTGGTCCGTTTAGTTGGCCTTATGGAGAGTGTGGCCCAGACCGACACCTTTCCTGTTGCAGCAGCCGTATCTCAGGATGGAGGAGGAGTCCCGACTCCTACTACACATACCCTAGTTCAGACTACTCCGCAAGTTCAGACTCCAGTGACCAATACCGTTGGGGTAATTCAGTCGGTCACAGCAGTGACGCCCGCTAATGGGGAAGCCATGTCATCAGATGCGTTGTGGAGACTTGACAGGTTCATCAATCTATTTCCTGTCCATTTCAATGGTGCTGCTTCGGAGGATCCACAGGAATATCTCGATAGATGTCATGAGGTATTGAGTAATATGGGTATTCTAGAGACCAATGGGGTCGACTTTGCAGCTTTTCAAATGACTGGTTCCTCCAAGCAATGGTGGAAGGATTATTTGTTGACGAAGCCAGCTGGATCACCTGCCTTGACTTGGGATCAGTTCTCTCATCTCTTCTTGGAGAAGTTCTTACCTGCACTACTAGAGAGGATAAGCATCGTCAGTTTGAGCGGCTACAGTAGGGTAGTATGACTGTGACTCAGTACGAGACTCATTTTGTGGATCTGGCTAGGCATGCTACTCTTATATTGCCCATATAGAGGGATAGGGTCAAACGGTTTATTGATGGCCTTGCTCAGCCCATCAGGTTGCAGAAGGCCAAGGAGACAGGGTCGAAGATTTCTCTTCAGGATGCAGCTAATATAGCTAGGAAGGTTGAGTCAGTTCTTGGGATAGGAGGTCAGGGGTCAGACAAGAGACCTCGTCACTCCGGTGTTTTCAATGGTACCTCATCTAGAGGTGGGACTCCATTTAGCAGAGGTCATTCGCCCAGGCCATTCCATTCAGCACTACAAGTTTCACATGGTAATTCTGGGGGTCGTGGTTCTTATGTACCTCCTTCTGCTCAGTCAGCCTACAATGCTCCTTCAACTCCTATTAGAGCACCTCCCCTGCAGAGTTATTATCGTGGGCAGCCAGTTCGTCAGGGTCAGTCCTCGTATCAGGAGGGATGTTTTGAGTGTGGCGAATATGGGCATGTTTGTAGAGTTTGTCTGAGGCTTTTGGGTAGTCAGCATCAGTACCAGGGTTCTCGTACCATAGTTCCGACACCAGTTGCAGCACCACCTGCCCAGCCAGCAAGAGGTAGGGGTCAGGAAGTCAGGGGTAGAGGCCAGAATGTTAGAGGTGGAGGCCAGCCTGCTAGAGGTTGAGGTCCTCACAGAGGTGTTGTTCAGGGTGGTGGGGCTCAGCCCCGACTTTATGCTTTTCCAGGTAGGCCCGAGGCAGAATCTTCCGACGCTGTCATTAAAGATATCATCTCAGTTTTTGATAGAGTTGCTTCCATTTTGTTTGATCCGGGGTCTACTTATTCGTACGTTTCATCCTATTTTGCCTCATATTTGAATGTTCCCCGCGATCCTTTGAGTGTTCCTGTTTATGTGTCTACACCGGTGGGGGATGCTATTGTGGTAGATCGAGTATATCATTCGTGCGTGGTAGTCATTAAAGGTCTTGAAACTAGTGTTGATCTTCTACTTCTAGACATGGTTGACTTTGATATCATATTAGGTATGGATTGGTTGTCACCTTATTATGCCATTTTAGATTGTCATGCCAAAACCGTTACTTTAGCATTACCGGGATTGCCTAGATTAGAATGGAAAGGAATTCCTAGTCGTTCTCCCAGCCAAGTAATTTCATATGCTAAGGCTCGTCGCATGATGGAGAAGGGGTATTTAGCTTATTTGGCTCACATTCGTGATTCTGATGCTTAGATTTCTTCTATAGAGTCAGTTCCTATTGTGCGTGAATTTCCTGAGGTGTTCCCTTCAGATCTGCCGGGTATGCCGCCTGACAGAGACATTGATTTTTGTATTGATGTGGCTTCGGGCACTCAGTCCATTTCCATTCCTCCATATCTTATGGCACCACCAGAATTGAAAGAGTTAAAAGAACAGTTGCAAGATTTGTTAAATAAGGGTTTCATAAGACCTAGTGTATCGCCTTGGGGTGCACCAGTTTTATTTGTAAAGAAAAAGGATGGATCAATGAGAATGTGCATAGAATACAGGCAGCTAAATAAAGTTACTATCAAGAATAAATATCCATTTCCTAGGATTGACGACCTATTTGACCAGCTTTAGGGTGCTAAAGTGTTTTCAAAAATCGACTTGAGGTCAGGCTACCATCAGCTGAAGATTAGGGCTTCCGATATCCCTAAGACAACTTTTCGTACGAGGTATGGGCACTATGAATTTTTGGTTATGTCTTTTGGGCTGATTAATGCTCCAGCAGTCTTTATGGACTTAATGAATCGGGTTTTCAAGCCGCATTTGGACTCTTTTGTAATCTTGTTCACAGATGATATTCTTATATACTCCCGCAGCCGGGAAGAGCATGAGCAACATCTCCGTATAGCACTCCAGACTTTGAGAGATGATCAGTTGTATGCTAAGTTTTCTAAATGTGAGTTCTGGTTAGATTCAGTAACCTTTTGGGGTCACATTGTATCAGCAAAGGGTATTCAGGTTGATACTAAGAAAGTAGAGGCAGTCAAGAACTGGCCTAGACCCACCACAGCCACAGATATCAGGAGTTTCTTGGGTTTGGCCGGTTACTACCGTAGTTTTGTGGAGGGGTTTACATACATAGAAGCCCCAATGACTAAATTGACTCAGAAAAATGCTCCATTCAAATGGTCAGATGAGTGCGAGGCGAGCTTCCAAAATCTCAAGACAGCCTTGACTTCAGCACCTGTGTTGGTGTTACCATCAGATTCGGGTTCTTTCACGGTGTATTGTGATGCTTCTAGAGTTTGTCTCAGAGTAGTGTTGATGCAAGACGGCAAGGTGATTGCGTATGCGTCTCGTCAGTTGAAAATCCATGAGAAGAATTACCTAGTTCATGATTTGGAATTGGCAGCTATTGTGCATGCTTTGAAAATTTGGAGGCACTATCTTTATGGTGTGCCGTGTGAAATTTTTACTGACCATCGTAGCCTCCAGTACTTATTCAAACAGAAAGATCTAAATTTGAGGCAGCAGAGGTGGTTAGAATTGTTAAAAGATTATGATGTCACTATATTGTATCACACGGGGAAGGCCAATGTTGTGGCCGATGCATTGAGTTGAAGGGCAGTGAGTATGGGCAGTCTTGCATAAATTCCGGCTGGCGAGAGACCGTTGGCTTTGGATATTCAGACTTTGGAAAATCAGTTCGTGAGGTTAGATATTTCTCCCAGCAGCGTTCTAGCTTGTACTGTCGCTCGATCTTCACTAATTGATCGTATCCGAGAGCGGCATGATGATGACCGACATTTGGCAGTCCTTAGAGACAAGGTTTGGCACGGCGATGCCAAGCAAGTTATGATTGGAAATGATGGTATTTTGCGGATGCAAGGTAGGCCTTGTGTGCCTAATGTTGATGGTTCGTGAGTTGATCCTGGAGGAGGCTCAGTGTTCCAAGTATTCTATTCACCCAGGTGCAGCGAAAATGTACCAAAACTTGAAACAACATTATTGGTGGAGAAGGATGAAAAAGGACATTGTGGCTTATGTAGCTCGTTGTTTAAATTTTCAGCAAGTAAAATATGAACATCAAAGACCTGGTGGTCTACTTCAGCAGATAAAGATTCCTGAGTGAAAGTGGGAGCATATTACTATGGACTTCGTTGTTGGGCTCCCACGGACCCAGAGGAAGTTTGATTCGGTTTGGGTTATTGTAGATAGACTGACTAAGTCAGCACACTTTATCCCAGTGGCTAATACTTATACTTCAGAGCAGTTAGCTGAGTTGTATATTCAGGAGATAGTCCGGTTGCACGGTGTGCCGATATCCATTATATCAAATCGAGGTCCTCAGTTCACCTCGCATTTCTGTAGAACATTGCATAATGAGTTGGGTACCCAGATAGATCTCAGCACAACATTTCACACTCAAACTGACGGGCAGTCAGAGCGTACCATTCAAATATTGGAGGACATGCTCCGCGCTTGTGTTATTGATTTTGGAGGTGCATGGGATTGATTCTTGCCGTTAGCGGAATTTGCTTATAATAATAGTTATCAGTCCAGCATTCAAATGGCTCCTTATGAAGCGTTATATGGTAGGCGGTGCAGATCGCCAGTTGGATGGTTTGAGCCAGGAGAGGATCGATTGTTGGGTACAGATTTAGTTCAGGAGGCCTTAGATAAGGTCAAGATTATTCAGGAGAGACTTTGTGCAGCTCAGTCTAGGCAAAAGAGTTATGCCGATCGTAGAGTTCGTGATGTAGCATTTATGACTGGAGATAGAGTATTGCTTCGGGTGTCGCCCATGAAGGGGGTGATGAGATTTGGGAAGAAAGGCAAGCTGAGCCCTAGGTATATTGGGCCGTTTGAGATTCTTGAGAAGGTGGGGGAAATATCATATATGCTTGCATTACCTCAAGGGTTATCCTCAGTTCATCCGGTATTTCATGTGTCAATGCTCTG
This sequence comes from Nicotiana undulata, assembly GCA_005239495.1. NCBI lineage: Eukaryota > Viridiplantae > Streptophyta > Magnoliopsida > Solanales > Solanaceae > Nicotiana > Nicotiana undulata. The sequence goes on along the minus strand of ML290516.1, from coordinate 5,822 downwards.
GAAATATCATGGTGACCCGTCTCATGTGTTAATTTCAGCTCTGTCTAGTTGGACAAATACTTGTCTTATGAGGAAGAGCTGGTAGCTATTTTGGACCGGCAGGTTCGTCAGTTGAGGTCGAAGAGTTTTCCTTCAGTTCGTGTTCAGTGGAGAAGTCAGCCTGTTGAGACAGCGACTTGGGAATCTGAGTCCGATATGCGGGATCGATATCCCCATCTTTTCCCCGATCAAGGTATATCTCTATGTCCGTTCGAGGATGAACGGTTGTTTTATAGGTGGAGATTGTGATGACCCGAAAAAGTCATCCCGTATAATTTTATCTAAATTTGGGTGTCGAGGCCGTGAAAACCTCCTTCTTATCTCACCTTGTTGTGTAACGCAGCCCAGGCGCGTAGCCGGGAAGCCTTTATGTGAAAACGATTGATGAAATAATGAAATTTTAAAGGAAAACTGTTTTTCTGAAAACTATAAAGGCTGTGAAAAAGAAATATGATGGAAACCTGTGTAATTGAGGCCCGTACTATGGTGACGGAGCCACGATAAATCCAATATGTTCAAATTGAATATCTGTGAAAATTGGTGAGAGAGACAGTTTAATTTGATGAGATTTGAACTGAAAGTGGGAAAAATGTGAAGTTTGAGAAAGGTTGAGAAATTTTATGTGATTTAAGGTGTAATTCGATGTTTATGATAGTGATTCAGTGTTTGGAATACTTGAATAAGTCAGTAATGTGTTTCCGAGGTTGTGTGCACTTTTGGCTTGAGGTTCCGAGGGCTCGTGATAGTTCCGAGTAGGTTCCGGGGTGCATTAGAGTTGAAAAATCACTGAGCGTGCAGGCAGTAACAGGTCTCTGAACCTGGGAGCGTGACCGCGGTCGCCCTAGCGCTGTCCGCGGTGCTCTCTTTGCGGCCGCGGTCGCCTTAGCGCGGACCGCGGTGGAGAACTTCAGAGAGGTGCAGCAGCACCGCGGTCGCGGTCGCTTTACCGCGGACCGCGGTGACCAAACTTCAGAGAAACTGCATAAAGGCCTTCGCGGCCGCGATCGTTTTACCGCGGACCGCGGTGGAGGCCTGGGAAGAGATACCTATAAATAAAGTAATTTTCAGCTATTTTCCACTTTTCAAAAACCCTAAAACACAAGAGGCGATTTTCGAAAGACCCTTTTCTTCTCCAAAACAATTGAAAGTTATTTCTAACTAGTTACTTCATTCCTTAACATCCTACTACAAGATTTCATCTTAGAATCAAAGGTTTTTCATAGGAAAATTGGAAATTTTGGGAAAAACCTAAGAATATGAAAATTTGGGAATTTAGACCTCAATTGGGGTCGGATTCAAAACCAATCATACACCCGTGCTCGGGGGTGAATGGGTAATCGGGTTTTGGTCCGAACTTCGGATTGGGACCAAGCGGGCCCGGTGTCAATTTTTGAATTTTGGGAAAAACTCTAGAAAACACTTTTCCATGCATTAGACTTCATTCAATTAGCATTTATTGATATAGTAAAGTAACTTGTGATTAGATACAAGCGTATTGGTGTTGAAATCAAGGGGTAAGGCAGTGATTGAGGCGTGAATTGAGTTTCTAGCATTCGAGGTAAGTGTTTGGCCTAAGCTTAGCTTGAGGGAATATGACTCCCCCTTGTGTGTTATGTGTATTGCATGGGTGTGATGTATAGGTGTGATGACGAGTACCTATGCATCACCCAAGTCTCTGTTAAGCATGCTCCTTTTCCCCGTTGCCCCACTTCGTTGCTTATTGTCTTAACTGCTATATGTTTACTCTGTTTAATTGGCTATTTGACTTGTTGAGTTGTTATTGGTCATCTTTATAATTGTTGGAAAGAGTATGGACTATTAAATTGGCTCCTTTGTGATATACATCTTGTTGAGGTACTTGGTAATTCATTCTGGTTATGGAATAAACGTTTATATTGTAATATTATCGTTGGTTTCCTGATTTCGAGGCATTGTTAAAGTTATGAGATGAACGCAATTGTCAGTTATATTTATTGAAAAGAAAGCATTGTGATAGGCTTGGCCTGGCTTGTGAAATTATGAAATTCATGTGATATGATATGTCTGGTGGGAGCGGGTTGCACACTGCAACAAGGAGAACTAAGGGAGGACGAGTGGGATCGGGTTGCACGCTGCAACAGGAGAAATAAGGGAGATATGTTAGGGAGGAGTAATAAGGGAGGACATGTGGGAGCGGGTTGCACACCGCAACAAGGATAAATAAGGGAGAATGTTTATATTCAATGATATTGATATTGTTATTGATGTTTAATGAAAAGGGAAAGTAAAAGTGTGAAAAGGCTGAGACAGGGATTTTATTATTCTTTAAATTTTGGAATATTGTTTTACTTCAAGTGAAAGAACGGAAGTGTGGAAAAGTCGTTGAGAAATTGGTTATAGCTGAGTAATTCATTTCATTGCAGTTTCTATTATTTTCCTGTCTAGTTATCTTCCAGTTTTATTATTAATTGTTGTAACAAACTTTATATATTGTTGAAGCCCGACCTAGCCTCGTCACTACTTCGCCGGAGTTAGGCTCGACACTTACTCAGTACATGGGGTCGGTTGTACTGATGCTACACTCTGTGCTCTTTTTGCACAGATCCCGACGCGTTCCAGCAGTAGCAGATTTTAGTTGACCACCTGTTCACGTTTGGAGACACGAGGTACATCTGCCGACGTTTGCAGATATCCGAGAGTCTTCTCATCTATGATACATACATTGTTTTACATTTGTCCAAGCAATTCACTACTTTCTTTCAGACATTCTGTGTAGTATTCTTAGTTGTTTGTGGATTAGTGACACCAGACCCAAGGGTGGTCATAGAGTTTATTTTTCAGCTAATTCGTAATTCATTTCTCCTTAGGAATTATCGTTATTACATTTTTATTAATATTTTGAGATTATTGGAAGTTTGGCTAATGAGATTGAGGGAGTTATGATAACTCAGTTTGTGTTGGGAAGTGATGAAAGTTATGACAAGTGGTAAATTCATTTATTTCCGTCGTTATTCATGTTTCAGTGCTAGAATAGTGGAAATATTGTTAAACGGAATCTAACATTGGCTTGCCTATCAAGTGTGGTGTTAGGCGCCATCACGATCCCTAGATGTTGGGAATTTTGCTCGTGACATCAATGACCGAATATTCTTTGGCCTGCACCTTCCTCCAAAGATCATCTGGGCCTGTCTCAATGATGGGTGGCCTGTTGGTAGCTTGCTTACTGGATTCCGTCAAATGTTCAGGCGTATAGACCCTGCCGGTCCTTGTCATTCCCTGTGCAGCGGTAGCTTCTTCTATCTTAACTTTGCCTTTCCTTCTTGCCTCAGCTACATAATCCCATGGTATAGCATTGGTGAAAAATGGTTGCGTGGTTGACACCGCCACTATGATTGGTGCAGCTACTTTTACTTCGAATGGAACGGGTGCCTTAACAGGTGTCATATTTCGACCTCAAATGGCACAGGTGCGTCTGCAGGCGCTGCCGCTTCAAACTCAAGTGGGACTGACGCCGTTACCTTAACATCTTTGGAAGTCTGAATCTGTACTACGATAGGATTGAGAGTGACTGCTGGCTTCTTTGGGTCATCACCTTCTATGATCAACCCAATCGACCCCTCTAGGTCCCAATCTTCTTCTACCTCAATCATGTTGACCCCTCCATCCTTGTGGTCTGGGAGCAGATTGTTGCAGACATTGAGAGTAGATTCCTTGGCTAGAATGACCTTATTGTCGATCAGAGACTGTATCTTATCTTTCAGGGAGCGACATTCATCAGTTGTGTGTCCCTTCATGCTGGAATGGTATGCACAAATCTTATTTCGATTAACCCATTGAGAGGGGTTCTCAGGGGTTACAGCAGGGATAGGTGTGACATTACCAGCAACTTTCAGTCTTTCATATAGCTGGTCCATAGACTCAGCGATAGCCGTGTATTATTTAGGAGGCCTGCGATCAAAATTGGGTTGAGGTCTTGGGAAGTTTTTGCGAGCAGGGGGAGATTGGAAGTGAGATGGTTAAGAGTTGTAGGTATGGTAGACAAGAGCTGGTTGGGAATATCTAGGAGATTGTGGCTGATAAGTAGGTGGGGGAGATGACTGGTATGTTGGTGGAGGTGCTGACTAGTATGTGGGCAAGGGAGCTTGGTATGTTGGTGTTGGTTGATATGTGAGTGAGGGTGTTTGGAACGTTTGGTATTTCAGCGAGGATTTAGTCCTCTATGCAACCATTACGGCTCCCACATCTCTTTTCTTGGGACTCTGTTCCCGTGAATGAATCCTTCCATAGCAACTACTCGTGCCTTATGACTTGTGTGGGCAGGAAGTTCGAGATTCGGAAGTGATTTGGCCAGTTCAGGAACACTTGGTTCCTGAAGGCTAGCCTACTTGGCTGATTTCGGTTCCGAGCAGCATTTTGAGAAAATGACCTCGAAATCGAGTTCTGACAGCTCCAGCAGCTCCGGATGATGATTTCGGACTTGGGAGTGTGTTCGCCTCGGGTTTCTGATGACCCGGGAGTATTTCGGCACCTGAATTGGAATTCAGGATTTCATGTGATTTGGAATTCAGCCTGGAATTGGACCTCGTGATATCATGGTCCGAATGGAATTCCGGAACTGGCAATAGTTCCGTATAGTCATTTATGACTTGTCCGCAAAATTTGGGGTCATTCCGAGCAGTATAGACCCGTTCGGCGTATTGATGAGCCATTTGATTTTTCTTGAAATCCTAAGTTTGATCTAAGGGGTTTTGGAGAGTGATTCTTGGTTTGAATGATGTTTTTAGTGTTCTGGGAGCTCGAGCAAGTCCGTCATGTGATTTGGGACTTGTTGGTATAATTTGTCGAGGGCTCGGGTGGGCCCAGGGGTCTCCCGGACCCCAATCGGGGTCAAAAACCAGCAAACTCATAGCTGGTGGGAATTTACTGGTGTGTCCGCACCTGCGGTCCATGAGCCGTAGGCGCGAGGTTCGCACTAGCGGAAATTCCTTCGCAGGTGCGGGTGCAGCCGCAGGGGAGATCTTTTCTCCGCAGGCGCGGCTCCGCAGGCGTGGACAAAAGCCCGCAGGCGCGACCTTCCCCAGGGGCCTATACTCCGCAGGTGTGAGAAATCCCCCAGTGCCCAGGCCTTTTCCGCAGGAGCGACCCTTTTATCCGCAGGTGCGAGTCTGCACCTGTGATCCAAAAGTCGCAGGTGCGGAAACTGCTGGGCAGTCCCAATAAAAGGCCAAAGTCGTGAATTCTTTCCCAAAATTCATATTTCCTCCATTGTTGACGACCCCAAGAGCTCCAAAACGGGTATTTCGGCCTAGAAACTCAGTTAAGTGAATCCTTGACCCTCCGCATGTCAATTTCTTCCAATCTTTGAGAATTTCCTCTTCCTAATTCATTGAAATTCATAAGAAATTGTTGGGGGAAGAAAGAGGGGTTTGATGAAAATGTGAATTCTGATTTTTGGGCCATTGAGGGATGATTAATTGAGTTAATCTTGATCCTTAGGCGACGTATAGCGCGTTTCTTCAAGAATTATAATTTTCCGGACGCCGAGGCTCGGAGTTGAATTTCCAAAGTACGTCAAGAATACGTTTTTGAGGAAATATTTGATAAATCCTCCTCGAATCTTCCTAAATTGATATAATTATGTGCTTTTGGCTAGTTGCAAGCCATCGAGGGTGATTCGGAGGATTCGTGCGTCGTGTTGATTGGTCCGTTGGCCGGAGGAGCACTTTTTCAGGTGAGTCTCTTTTCCAAACTTTGTAAGGGGGAAATGTCCCCCAGGCTCTTTGTTGCTAATTGTGCTTGTTGAG
>ML290514.1:49505-78952 GCA_005239495.1 Nicotiana undulata | reverse complement strand
TCTCAGCAGCCGAGGTCTTTCTTCACTTGCGGTGGTATGGGGCATATTTCCAGGTTTTGCCCCTGAGGGTTTGGTGGTTCTCAATATCAGGGTTCCCGTGCCATGGTTCCCGCATCAGGTGCACCCTCACCCCCTCAGCCAGCTAGGGGTGGTGGTCGTGGTGCCAGAGGTGGTGGTCAGACTCATAGAGGTGGAGGACAGGCCATGAGAGGTAGAGGTCAGCCCGTGGAAGGTAGACCTAGAGATATACAGGTTGGAGGGGCTCAACCCCGGTGTTATGTTTTTCCTGCTCGTCCAGATGCTGAGGCTTCTGATGTAGTTATCACAGGTACAATTTTAGTTTGCAGCCGAGAGGCTTCGGTTTTATTTGATCCAGGTTCTACATTCTCTTATGTGTCTTCATACTTTTCCCCTTATTTGAGTATGGCCCGCGATTCCTTGAGTACTTCTATACATGTGTCTACGCCGGTGGGTGATTCTATAGTGGTAGATCAAGTCTACCATGCTTGCGTAGTAGTTATTAGTGGTCTGGAGACTCAGGTTGATCTCTTGCTTTTTGATATGGTTGACTTTGATATTATATTGGGCATGGATTGGTTATCTCCCTATTATGCTATTCTGGACTGTCATGCCAAGACAGTGACCCTAGCCTTGCCAGGAGTACCTCGGTTAGAGTGGAGAGGGACTCCTAGTCATTCCTCTGGTAGAGTTATCTCTTATATGAAGGCTAGGCGCATGGTCGATAAGGGGTGTTTGGCCTATTTGGCCTATGTTCGTGATTCTAGTGCTGAGGTTCCTTCTATGGAGTCTATGCCCGTGGTTCGTGAATTTCCATAGGTATTCCCTGCTGACCTGCCGGGTATGCCACCCGACAGAGATATTGATTTTTGTATTGAGCTAGCTGAGGGAACTCAGCCCATTTCTATTCTCCTGTATCGTATGGCTCCGCCAGAGTTGAAGGAATTAAAGGAGCAATTGCAGAATTTGCTGGATAAAGGCTTCATCAGGCCTAGTGTTTCACCTTGGGGTGCTCCAGTATTGTTCATGAAGAAGAAAGATGGTTCAATGAGGATGTGCATTGACTACCGGCAGTTGAATAAGGTTACTGTCAAGAACAAGTATCCTTTGTCGAGGATTGATATGACTTATTTGATCAGCTTCAGGGTGCTACGGTGTTCTCTAAAATAGACTTGAGGTCTGGTTATCATCAGCTGAGGATTAGGGCTTCTGATGTGCCTAAGACAGCTTTTCGCACTCGTTATGGGCATTATGAGTTTTTGGTCATGTCGTTCGGGTTGACTAATGCCCCCGCTACTTATATGGAGTTGATGAATCGGGTATTCCGGCCTTATTTGGACTCATTTGTGATCGTGTTTATAGATGATATTTTGATATACTCTCGCAGCCGAGAGGAGCACGAGCAGCACCTTCGAGTCGTCCTCCAGACTCTGAGGGATAGGCAGTTGTATGCCAAGTTTTCTAAGTGTGAGTTCTGGTTGAGTTCTGTTGCATTCTTGGGCCACGTGGTATCGGCAGAGGGCATTCAGGTGGATCCGAAGAATGTTTCAGCAGTCAGAGATTGGCCTAGGCCCACTTCAACCATAGAGATTCGGAGTTTCTTGGGACTAGCAGGCTATTATCGCCGGTTCGTGGAGAGGTTTTCATCTATAGCAGCCCTTATGACCAAGTTGACGCAGAAGGGTGTTCAGTTCAGATGGTCGGAGGAGTGTGAAGCGAGCTTTCAGAAGCTCAAGACAACATTGACCTCAGCACCAGTGTTGGTACTGCCCACAGGTTCAGATTCTTATACCGTGTATTGTGATGCTTCGCGAGTTGGACTGGGTGCAGTGTTCATGCAAGATGGGAGGGTTATAGCCTATGCTTCACGTCAGTTGAAGATTCACGAGAAGAACTATCCAGTCCATGATTTGGAGCTTGCAACCATTGTTCATGCCTTGAAGATTTGGAGGCACTATTTGTATGGGGTGCCGTTGAGGTATTCACTGATCACAAGAGTTTGCAATACTTGTTTAAGCAAAAGGAGTTGAATATGAGGCAGAGGAGGTGGTTAGAGTTGCTGAATGATTATGGCATTACTATTCTCTATGATCCGGGAAAGGCCAATGTGGTGGCCGATGCTTTGAGCCGGAAGTCAGTCAGCATGGGTAGCTTGGCCTATCTATCAGTTGGAGAGCAACCTTTGGCTTTGGATGTGCAGGCGTTAGCCAATCGATTTGTTAGATTGGAGGTTTCTGAGGGCGACAGTGTTTTGGCCCATACCGTCGCTCGTTCTTCATTGTATGATCGCATTCGCGCCAGGCAGTATGAGGATCGTCATTTGTGTGCTCTTAGGGATGCGGTTCGGCACGGACGTGCCAAGCAGGTCACAGTTGATGCTGAGGGAGTTTTGAGATTGCAGGGTCGTATATGTGTTCCTGATGTTGATGGCATTCGTGAGTTAATATTGCAGGAGGCCCATAGTTCCCGGTATTCCATTCATCCGGGCGCCGCGAAGATGTACCAGGACTTGCGGCAGCATTATTGGTGGCGTAGAATGAAGAAGGATATTGTGGCTTATGTGGCTCGGTGCTTGAATTGTCAGCAGGTTAAATATGAGCACCAGAGACCCGGTGGTTTGATGCAGCAGATTCAGCTTCCCGAGTGGAAGTGGCAGCGTATTACGTTGGATTTTGCAGTTGGACTCCCACGGACTCCGAGGATGGTTGACGCAGTATGGGTTGTTGTAGATAGGCTGACCAAGTCAGCACATTTCATTCCGGTGGCGGTTTCATCTTCAGCAGAGAAGTTGGCTCGGATCTATATGAGAGAGATTATCAGATTGCACGGGGTGCCCTTATCAATCCTATCAGATCGAGGTACTCAATTTACCTCCCATTTCTGGAGAGTATTTTAGAGAGAGTTGGGCACTCAAATTGAGTTGAGCACAACATTTCATCCTCAGACAGACAGACAGTCCGAGCGCACTATTCAGATTTTGGAGGATATGTTGCGGGCATGTGTTATTGATTTTAGTGGTTCATGGGATCAGTTCTTGCCTTTAGCAGAGTTTGCCTACAACAACAGTTACAAGTCGAGCATTCAGATGGCTCCGTATGAGGCGTTGTATGGTAGGGCGATGTCGGTCTTCAGTTGGATGGTTTGAGCCCGGAGAGGCTAGATTATTGGGTTCTGAGTTAGCCCAGGATGCCTTGGATAAGGTGAAGATTATTCAGGATAGGCTTCGTACAGCTCAGTCCAGGCAGAAGAGTTATGCAGATCGCAGAGTTCGAGAATTGGCTTTAATGGTAGGAGACCAGGTGTTCCTTCGGGTGTCGCCTATGAAGGGCGTGATGAGATTCGGAAAGAAGGGCAAGTTGAGCTCTGGGTATATTGGTCCATTTGAGATCATGGACAAGGTAGGAGAGGTGGCCTACAGACTTGCCTTGCCACCGCATTTATCAGCCGTACATCCAGTGTTCAACGTATCTATGCTCCGGAGGTATATTGCAGATCCATCTCATGTTCTAGACTTCAGCGGTGTCCAGTTGGACAAGGATCTGACTTATGAGGAGGAGCCGGTAGCTATATTAGATAGGCAGGTTCGCCAGTTGAGGTCGAAGAGTTATCCTTCAATCCGTGTTCAGTGGAGGGGTCAGCCTGGCGAGGCAGCTACTTGGGAGTCCGAGTCCGATATGAGGAGTCGTTACCCCCATATTTTCTCAGACTCAGGTACTTTTCTATGTCCATACGAGGACGAACGTTGTTTTAGTGGTGGAGATTGTGATGACCCAAAAGGTCATCCTAAGTAATTCTAGCTAAATTTGTGTTCCGAGGCCCCGAAAGCCTCCGTTAATCTCACCTCGATATGCGTGCGCCGGGCAAGTAGTCGGGAAGCTTCCATGTGAAAATTTCATAAAAATGGGATTTTTGAATTGAATAGTTGAATAAGTTGACTTTGGTCAACGTTTTTTTGTAAACGGACCCAGACCCGTGATGTGACGGTCCCGAGGGTCCGTCGGAAAATATGGGACTTGAGCGTATGCCCGGAATCGAATTCTGAGGACCCAAGTCCAAGAAATGATTTTTTAAGAAAATTGTTTTATGAAAATATTAAAGGCTTATGAAAATGAACCTTGATGTGAAACTCTTGCTGTCGGGCCCGTATTATGATTTCGGAACCCGAAACAGGTTCAATATATGTTATATAAGTTATCTGCGAAATTTGGTAAGAAACAGACTTGATTTGATTGGTTTCGGATCAAAATGAGGAAAATTGGAGTTAATGAAGTTTTGAGGTTTTTAAAGAATTTGAAATTTTGCTTGAAAGGTGATTTTATTTTCCCGAGGTCCGAATGAAATTTCGAGACCGGGAATGGTTCTGTTGTGTCATTTATAACTTGTCTGCAAAATTTGAAGTCATTCCGAGTAGTTTAGGCCAGTTCAGCGCATTGAAGTGAATTCTAAAATTTCAAGTTCTTAATTTTGATTCAATTTGGTTTGGGGGTTGAATTTTGAGTTTCGTTGATGTTCTTCATGTTCCGGAAGTTCGAGCGAGTCCGTATCATAAATACAAACTTGCCGGTGCTTTTGGACGGGGCCCCGAAGGGCTCGGGTGTGTTCTGGACCCCCGGGAGCTAAGTTGGAAAAACCAGAAATTTCTGCTATCTGGTTTCCTTCTCTGCGATCGCAGCTTCCCCTTTGCGATCGCAGAGGTCTGGGTTCCACACCTTCGCGATCACAGTCCTTTATCGCGATCGCATAGAGTCGCGTCTGGGCCGGGCGAGTTTGTTCTTCGCGATCGCAGGACCTCTGCCGCGATCGCAGAGGTATGGCCAGTTGGCCTTCGTTGATGGCCTTGAAATCAATGACTCTTTCCCCAATGAGCAACTCTCGGCAATTTCATTGAAAGAGGTGCCATGATTTACAGACTTAGCAAATTATCTTGTGTGTGGAATCATTCCGGGTGAGTTCTCTTCAAGACAAAGGAAGAAACTCAAACAGTATTGTCAAGATTATTATTTGGATGGAGCATACCTTTTCCGAATTTATACGGATGGGGTGATTAGAAATGTGTACTAGAAGAATAGCAAGGTGAAATTCTTGGGGCTTGTCATTCTTCGCCATATGGTGGTCATCATGGTGGAGCGAGAACGGCAACCAAAGTGCTTGGTTGTGGTTTTTATTGGCCTACTCTTTACAAAGATGCTAGTGAGTTAGTGAAAATATGTGATAAATGTCAACGGGCCGGTGGAATTTAAAAAATAAAATAAAATTCCTCTCACAACTATTTTGGATATTTATATTTTTGATGTGTGGGGTATTGACTTCATAGGCTTTCACGCCCCGAAATTGGGGGGGGGTGGGGTGGGGCGAGACCGACACCCGATGCCTCACCTAACCTAGCGTACCAACTTGCGAATAAGGGACTCTGAACATATAATGTCATACTTCGGCCGTGGGGCCACATTGCAAGACAATTTGCGAAGCAAAATATAAAACATAACAGAAACTAGCGCTGACTAAACATCAATATAAAGCAGAGCCGACAAGGCCGTCATAACTAGTACAACTGACAAACCAACAAAATATACATACAAGGCATACAAGCCTAACATACTGCACTAACTGACAGGATATGTCCACAAGCCTCTACTAATGGATGTACTGTGATCGGAACAGGGCCCCGACCTACCCATAACATATATACATACATACAGAAGATGTATACAAAACCCTAGACCCGGAAACTCCGAAGGATGTGGAGCTTACCGATCAGGCTGAACCCGGCCAACACCTACTGAGGAGGTCTACCAGTCTGTCTATCTGAAACTGCACGCATAAAATGCAGCGTCCCCAGAAAAGGGATGTCAATACGAAATAATATACCGAGTATGCAAGGCAAAAAAATACCTGAAAGCTGAAAATGAACTAATAATATAATAACTGAAAGTAAGTGGGAGTCAAAGATGATTTGGAGATATACTTACCTGCTGATACTGACTCAACTCTCTCAATATTGTAAGTAAAATAAAAGTTAGGCCCTATAAGGCTCTGTATCTCGACCGTAGTAGGCTCGATCATAGGCGCTCGTCACCTGTAGGCTCGGTATATAACTTATCTGGGGTTGCCCAATAGATGTCTTCCCACCGATTATAGATCGATGGTGGTGAAAATACTGTAATAGTGTATATTTATAGATCCTCTTCTCTCTTGACTAGAAGAAGACAATACTCAATTGAATATAAAGTCCCGGTAAGGGAGAATACTATAACTTATGCGACTAGGATAATGTATATCAATTCGGGAGTATGAACTTCTCTTTATGCCTCGTTATCAAACACATGTAGTTACGATATCATGCCAAAATGAAGGAAGAGATTAGCCTTAACATACCTTATCACAATCTTTCCAATTACCAAGTTAGACTCGCCTCTTCGCACCTTAATATACAACAACAATAATAATACTATCATTAAGTTACGAAAGGTACAACTATCACACAACGAACAACAAACTTATTTTGTATTAAAACGGGCAGCATCTCCCCTACAATCCTTACTTTCTCCAAATTCAAGATAACACCAGAAACAAAAGAACACAACAATAACAACATATATAAATTATTTTCCAACCTTATATACACCATAAAATACTACAAAAAAACCGAACACACCCAATCTCTTCATACACAAAACGACCACTGTAGTAGTGTCAAACAACCCAAAAATGTTACGACGAATGACCAGTCCGCCACCCTGCATTAATGTGGTGTTTCTATGCACCCTTCCTCCTCCATAACTCCCAAAAATAGTAGTAAAATACGCATCCCAACAACAACACAAAACAATCTGCTACAAGTGAATAAATCGAACTCACAGCTTCCGATCACCGTCCCGTGAGTTCTTATAAATATAGAATGACTTACCATGCATTTACATCAGAAAAATGTATGAAAAAGAGCAGTTTACTTACCTTATTAGTTGGATAACTCAGATACTATCTTGGTTCTTCAAACTCTAGGTTTTACCTCCCATTAGAACTTGAAAGGGAGAGAAAATCAATTAGGGTTTGTGGGCAATTTGTGGGAGGATTTCTGAAGAGCTTATGTTTGGTTATTATGCCCTATTATCAATCTAATATATGAAGGAAATAGGACTTTAATAGCCCTCTTTGGACGACCCGAACTGGCCATTTTTGGAATCTCATTTAAGCAAGTAGGTGACACACCTACTTGTCACCTAGCAGTCTGCACAGTCTCGCAAAAATGTCCATATCTCTCTACTCCGAAGTAGTATTAACAAAAGTTTAATGATTTAGAAAATAGACTCATATATATTCAATTTTATGGGTGGAACACCCCATAACTCTAAATATATTGGGAGAAAATCGCAGTTACATTTGACCCAAAGTTTCAGTAAAACTTATGAACATAACTTGTGATGACTTTCATCGACTTTTGTTCCACAACTCGCTTGACTTAAAAACATAATACACAACTATCATACAACTAAAATAACTCACAACATAACCTCCCTATCGTGTTAAGCTCCCTACTCTCACCCCCAAAAGTACATGTTATAACATTCCCAACTTGTCGACTTTTGACGAAACATTGTTTTCTTCAATTCCTTTATCTTTTAAACCTTCCAAACCTCTTTGTACTTATCGTTCGTGATCTTCAATATTTTTAACCTCCGAGGTGACATGATTAACTTACTATATATACTTTCAAATATTGTCTCATTTTTGGTCCTACATTAGTTTGCTTACGACACATTTTTACGTACGAAAAATACAGGGTGTATCATGGGCCCTTTTGTGAGTTCTTGTTGAAACACCTACATCTAGGTCGCGGTGGATTATGTGTCCAAATGGGTTGAGGCTGTTTCTTTATCCAACAATGAGGCGAGAAGTGGGGTGAATTTCTGGAAGAAGAATATCTTCAAAAGGTTTGGTCTCTGCGTGCAATTATAAGCGATGCAGGGGGGGAGGGTCACATGCAACAAGGCTTTTGACACTTTACTTAGAAAGTATGGTGTTACTCACAAAGTCACGACTCCCTATCACCCACAAACTAGTGGTCAAGTTGGAAGTCTCTAACCGAGAGATAAAGAGTATCTTGTCCAAAACGGTGAATGCTAATCAAACAGATTGGTCCAAGAAGCTTGATGATGCATTATGGGCTTATCGGACGACTTACAAGACACCTATCGAAATGTCGCCATACCTATTGGTGTTCGAGAAATCTTGTCATCTTCCATTGGAACTAGAGCACAAGGCATTGTGGGCTCTAAAGAAGTTGAATCTTGATTGGGATGTAGCCGCTAACTTGAGGGTTGCACATTTGAATGAATTGGATGAGTTCTGGTACCATGCTTATGCGAGTTCGTCCTTGTACAAAGAAAAGATAAAATACCGACAAATACATTTGGAACCAAGAGTTCAAGGTGGGAGATCTTGTATTGTTATTTAACACGAGATTGAGGATGTTTCCCCAGAAGCTAAAATCCAAGTGGAGTGGTCCTTTTGAAATTGTTGATGTGACACCTTTTGGTGCATTAGACTTGAAGAACAAAACAATGAAGTATTCCGAGTCAATGTCCACCGGGTGAAGCACTACTTGGGCACGTTTGAAGATAGCCATGTGGTGGCGGCCATTCACTTCATTTGAGAATTATTTGCGTCATGTCGCAATGTTAAATTACGCGTTTCTTGGGAGGAAACCCATGTTCTTTTCTTTTTTCTTTTTGTATTTAGGTGTTATTTGTGTTCCAACTTGATTTGAAGTCTGCTACAGGGATGAACGTGACTTACAAAAATAGTGGACGAAAATATGGTTAAGTGTTCAAAAGAGTGCGAACCGCACATTTTTATATGCCATAGTAGATGAGCATTGCGGCCGCACATTCCTCTTGTGGACCGCACATTTGAAACATCAAAAATACCAACTCTCTGAAGTTTAACCTTGTCGGTTTGGAGGTCGATCTGCGATCGCACCTAAAATTATGCGGATCGCGGATTGGATTATGAGAATGTTCACTGAGGTGGTAGAGTGCGGACCGCAGATGAAAATGTGCAATCGCATTCGTCTCTTGTCCCTTCTCAAAATTGTTGGTATACATAGAATAGTGGACCTCATTTTACCATTTTCCCTCTTTGAACAAAGCACTGTTGCTTTGATAATTATTCTTGGAGACTTAAACTGTCCACACACACAACCATCTCGATTAGTCACTCCTTGTACTCACTTTATCTTGTATGCTTCAATTTCATGTTAATTTTTTGTGCGTTAGTTTAATTTGTATATTTTAAGTTCTCGTATGCCATCTACTATTAGGGTTCAATTGTGTGTACATGTGGGGTTGATCTAAATTGGGTAAACTTGATACATGTTCTACTAGGATTGGGTTAGTGAAATTTCATGTTTTTACAATGTTGCCATGCTTATTTAAGCAAGAAATTGGAAAATCTTAGAATAATGTATGCTCGTAATTGTTTGAATTTTGCGGCCACACTTGAATTGTGTGGTCCGTAGGTTCTGATTTTTTGAAGCTTAAGTGAGGCAGGAATCTACGGGCGTAGGTTAAATTGTGCGGACATAAGATTTATTCTTGCGACCGCAGTTTTGGACCTTCTTTGTCACCAGAGAGTCTTTATTTTTTATACTCAAAGGTGTTGTCTCAAGTCACATTGTGCGGATCGCAGATTTGCATTGTGGCGGTAGATTAGACCCTTCTCTGTCATTAGAGAGTTCACAATTTTGGGACTCAAAAGTGCGACCGCAATCTCAAATGTGCGGACATGACTTCCCTTTTACGGTCGCACAACAAAAATGTGCAGACCGCGAGTTCCCATGTTGCTGGTCAAATTGTGCAGACCATAGATCCCTTATTCTGTAGGCATGAATCAACTTCATAATTCCATTGTATCCAATTGTTTCTCCCTTACCTACATGACTCATGTATGTGTTTGAACAATGATTTGCAGCTAATATTCTCCTCTGCCTAATACTGACAATGGTTCGATCAAGAGGCCGAGGTGACACTTCAAAGGGTCGAGGTAAATCTTCTCGGGGTCGAGGTAAAAGTGCCTTGCCCCTTGGCCATACCAAGACAATCAGAACAAAAACAACAGCCGACAGAGGGACAGGTGTAGACCTCTCCGAGTCTAGCTCCTATGTCCCGTCTACATAGGTGTTAGAAGGAAACTCAGAACCTGTGCAGGATGAGCACACAACCACTCAATCGAGGCCGCAAGAGAGATACGAGCTCAAGAGCGAGTTGTCTTCTGGAGAATGCACTGAAAGAGGAAGCCTGACCTTGGTTGGCTGAGATTCTAGCACCACCAAGGCCACCACCACCATGGATTACCACTGGGGTTCCCATTCTGCGGAGTACTATGAGATTTGAGGCAAAAAGGTGGCAGAACTTTGTTTGTAGCCGGTTGGATCCATGCCAGAATGAGACTCACCTTCCTATTCCTTAGCCAGTTTTTCTGGCTTCCATTATGGCCAAGTCCCAATCAATGTGGGTGCTGTGATGTTGGCCAACATTTCAGTGATTGCACGACAGGTTAGCTCAAGCCCACGTTTGAACTAAGTAAGACCCAATAGCAACTAAAACGAACCAAAAATAACTAAGCATCGGTGGTCAACAATGTGAAGGTTAACAAATAACCAAAATATAACATAGCAATTTCGAAATAAAACCCATATACAAATCCCAGAACTAGTGTCACATACTCACGAACTGGATAAGAGGTTACTAAAACAAAGGTCTGAAAATAAGTACATATGACTGTCTTTGAACTATAAGATAAGACAGAGCTGAAAGTGAAGGGTAGAAGGTGACGGTAAGTCCCACGAACGTCTGCGGGTCTACCTCGATGTCTCATGTATGAACTGATGAGATGCTCCGACCGTCAATGATCATCGGGTCCGGCTGCGTAATTTGCACAATAAAGAAGTGCAGGTGTAGCTCAGTACAACCGACCCCATGTACTGAGTAAGTGCCAAGCCTAACCTCGGCGAAGTAGTGACGAGGCTAGGAACGACAACAATGTATGTACCTGTGCAATTCTATATAATAACAGGAAAAAAGGTCGACGGAAATAAGCAAGTAAAACAGATACGGAGAGAACATGCTGGGGGTAAAAGGGGCAACAAAATGCTAGCACGGTAGAACAGGGTAATAACTGAAATGTAAAGATAAAGGCAGGAATTTAACTTCTCAAACATATAATGAACAGAAAAAGGCACGGCATGTCCCCTCGTGCATAACCTCACAAACACTCGGCACAGAATGTCCCCTCGTGCGTATATAATAACACTCGGCACGGAATGTCCCCTCGTGCATAACCTCACAATCACTCGGCACGGAATGTCCCCTCGTGCGTATATAATAACACTCGTCACGGAATGTCCCCTCGTGCATAACCTCACAATCACTCCGCACGGAATGTCCCCTCGCGCGACAAATAATAAAACAAAGCAACAATATAATGTGAAAGTCAACATTAAGAAGTCTCAAGTGCATGGAAATGCTCAATAAAATTCTATTGTCCCGGCAAGGAGAAATCATCAATTACAAACTCAACAAATGCCCGACAAGGGTCTCAGCTATAACCAACCTCGCATCAGAAATACAATTTCACAGTGTAAGCCTCAACTGAAACAAATAACTCAATAATTCCCCATGTCGTGAAACAACATCAAGGTATCACTTTTAATTCACCAATTACTCATAGTGCGGAGAATATTACTAACACAGTAAGTTTCATCACAATTGACTCACGGGCATGCTTGACCGCAACACATAGGCGCTCGTCACCACGCCTATACGTTGGACATGAGTTACACATAGCAATTAAGACTCTATACCAAATCCCTCAAGCTGAGGTTAAGCCAAACACTTACCTCGGCTCCAAAAATTGCAAGTCAAGCCTCCTCTCGAATCCAACTCCGAATCGGTAATATCTAGACATAATGGATTTATGACATCAATAAATACTCAATAAACTAATTCCCAATCCAAATTATACATTTCCTACTATTCTTCCAAGAATACTAAAATTCGACCCCGGGCCCACACGTTCAGATTTTCAAAAATTCATGAAGGAATCAATTATCCGGAGTCTAAGGATCGAAGTTATGTAATTTATACAAGAATTCATGGCCTAACATGGAAAATCAAATCCCCAAGAACCCTAAAGTTACTACCTAATTCTATGATTTTTTTAAAATGATTTAGTAGTGAATTTAACTAGGAATTAGTGTTTGAAACTAGTAAAACTATGGAATTTACTTACCTCAATAACAGTGATGGAAGGTCCCTTGAAGAGCTCTCTAAAAACTTGAAGAGGAAGATGAAAATGGAGGAAAAATGCTAAGTCCCGTATTTTATAAAACTGCCCAGGGATTCCTTAACTGCGATCGCGACAAGTAGCATGCGATCGCGAAGACCAACTGGCCAGACCTCTGCGATCGCAGCAGAGGTCCTGCGATGCGGCCTCCCTTCCTCCTCCAAATGAGACAAGTGGTCCGCCACTTGATTTTCACTACTTTTCTATCTTGGACGTCAATATCAAATTTTTGTAACAAGAGCACCCATCTCATCAACCAAGCATTGGAGTCCTTTTTCTCATAAGATAATGAAGTGTTGCATGATCCGTGTGGACAATGACTTTTGTACCCATCAAGTACGGGCTTTAGAGTCCCAACTCGAAAATATAATTCATTATTTCGAATTTCTATGAAGCCTTGACTTCTATTTTGCAATTACACTTAGTAGTACCTATTATCATGACAACAGAAGAGAAATGGTTATGCTCATCAAGGATTTTATTGCCCCTTCTCGTACCCAAGTATCATGGCATTTCTAGCCGCAACTCATGTTGCCAAGTATCATTTCTTCTTGTCCTTACAACAACAATAAAGTTAGCACATCAGTTTTCGTGCCCATTTTACTTTTAAAGAAAATCCTTTTCTAGCATCTTGCAGTCCATGCTCAAATATATTTCTGGTAAATACAACAACCTCGGGCTATACCCATATAACTTTCATATAACCTTCCATAACATACACTATTTTCACAATGCTAAATGTAAGAAACTTGCAATCTATCTTCATGTCCTCATCATAACATAAATATTTCTGACTATAGTTAATATCACACCTTCACGTCATCATGCCTCGTGCAATTGAAAAAACTTCCTGATGTCGAAATCCAAAAACCGCGAGAGGTTCCCAACTCTTCTTTGATCCGTCTTAGGACGGAGTGGAAGCCTCGACCCGAGAGGAGGCATTCCTTTGGTTATGTATTGTGTATAAGCCTTCCAACAAACAGATTGACTTGTATGCATAAGGTTCATAGGGGTAGATACGTGCACATTCAACCCTTAGAATTCAATCACCCTGCTATATGCCAGGTCTTAGAAAGTCTATGTGTCGATGGGCATGAATCCCCTTTTTCGTAAATGGCCTGAAATGTAATGACCTATGAGGCGTATAGATAGGTTTCTGGATCTCGAGGACTAACCGCAATTTCAGGAATAGGTTGACTTTCTTTCATTTTTGTTATGGAAAGTGAAAGTTGTTTCGTTTAGTACGAGATCGCTTCACACCTCGCGGTGCTTACACCTCTCGCCTATCGAAGTTTTGTTCAAAAACCTCGTCTGAGAACTTGTATAGAGAAGGATTTCCCGCGACGCAGCAGTTCTTCCATACCAACTTAGCTGCCCGGCGCCTAGTTAGTTCGTCTCTGTCTTGAGGCCAATCCTTAGTTCTACCTACCACCCTTTCACACTGTTTAAGGGGACTTTGAAGTCGTAGCTTGCTGGTTTTTCCATCATCTAATCCACAACAAATCGAATGAAACTTGGCGAAAAAGAAGTGAACACTTTGCTGAGGAACGAAGCTTCGTGTTTGTTTTTCTTCAAACCCCCAATCCGCTCTCGCTCGCTGTTTTCCCATTATTCAATGGATTTTACTTGTGGGTACTCAATCATTCGTATGATAATCACCTTCATATTTCGAGGTGCCTTCAATATCATTGTAGTAGATAACATATTAGGATTCATGTAGCATCACTATGTAGCCTTGGATCACTTGTAACTCATCAACTTCACACATGTACCATTATCGTTTTCAAGCTCTTGAGTTTTAAACAACATATGCAATATTCATAATCCGCCCGAAACTCTAATTTTGTCTGATACATCATTTCAAATATTTATTCCTCTTAAATCTTAAGGCTCCGTCAAAATAACAAGTTAACAACTTCCCTTGACAAATGTAGAGGTGCTTTGGAGCTTACCTTCGGAAATTCTTAATCCCCACCATTCAAGCGGACAAAATAAGGCCTACACTAATTAGACAAACTCAATGTTATTATTCCACATCACTTCACTTCCTTTGGCAACTTATTCATTTCTTGAAATCTTTTATGGTTACACCTTTTGTGCATATCATGCATTAACACTTTTTACTTACCCAATTAAGTTCACATACCTTAGTGTGCTCCTTGAAGCTTGACTTTCATTTATATCACATTTGACATCTGGGAGGTATTCGAAGTTCACCAACCCTTGTTTTTCTTTTTTGCATATGACATGCTTTAAATATTCTCAATTTTCTTCCAATCTTTAGTGAGACTGATGGTCATCTCTTGCGTTTTGCCTTGTTTACTTTTCTAAAAATCATGAAGATTTCCTTACAACCTCTTTTTTCTTAAAAAAATAAAGTACTTTTGGTCATTCTTGACACTATCCCAAATTGGACCTGATTCTTGTGAGTCATAAGGTGCTCGATATGAACTTGGTTGGTTCACATTCTATTACCAATTTAATTTTTGTCATTCCTCGACATCATATCACGATAATTTGAGGTACAAATTCCCATATATCTAGTAACCATTGTGTTTCCTTTTTTTATTCATTCATTCATTTGTTGTACTAGTAAATAGTGATTGTCATAGCAAATGGTCGTTCCAATATCTTGATCTACAATTTACATTCCTATTTAAGGCATTACCCTTCTTCTTTTTTCAACCTTCAGTACAATCCTCTGTGAGTTCTGACACCATTCTAACATTACCAACTGACACCATCACCTTATTTTCTTTTCAATGAGTTCTCAGAATTCGACTTATGATTCTTGTTCACCACACTTGTACATCTTGACTGTATTAATATTAAATATGTTCTCAACCTTAACCCAACACTTAATTCATTCATGGATAGTCCGGCCCTTCCCAACCATTTTTCAAGCAGACCGTGTAATATGTTAAACCTTGAGCTTTGTGTTTTTCACTTATATATCTATCACATCAAGTAGTAAATACGCCCGAGAACCATGTCTCTCACTTTAGGCACAACGCACGATCTAGAGTAAGAAAAAAGTAAAACTCCCTAAATGTCCTTATATCCTCCCCGATGTAAGTGTGGTCGGCGACACACCGATAAGAGGGAATCTACTTGACACAACTCCATAGACTTTCTAGGACTCGACATAGAACCTAGTGCTCTGATACCAAGTTTGTGACGACCTAAGTTCATGTGACCGGCACACCATCCGACCCGAGGGAACCAACCCGTATGATGCATCCAACCATATGCATGAATACCAATTTAATTGTGGAATCTCCTTTATATACATATATATATATATATATATATATATATATATATATATATATATATATTCAAGTTAAATGATGGAATATTTTTCCAATTCAACAATACATGAAGCCTCTCAGAATCATAACAATGAGACTAAGTAAAATAAGTATATTTTCATGTATGTCGTGTACAATCCCATTACTATAAATTTCCACAACTAATCTATGGAGCCTCTATACCAAATAATATAATTAAATACTTGGGCTAATACCCGACTAGCATAAATTAAGAAAACAACATGATAACTACCACAAAATAGGAGTGCTACCTCACCATATACCTCAGGAAGAGACCATCCTAACCCTGACCGCATGCCACATATCATACCTCATCCTGAAATATGTAAAATAAGTGGGGCTCTGGAGAGGGGGCCCTAAGGGATGAGTACACCATATCGGTACTCAATAAGTGTCATAGACTCTCTCTAACTCAAGTTCCTGGGACAATATTTTACAAAACCTATGCAACCAATATTGGACATAAAGTGATAAACAATTATATAAATCATGCTATTTATCATTTTATATAAAAGACAAATGAAATGTAAGCCATGCTATAAAGTTTTAGAACGTCTCTATCAACCCAAGATTTTAATAAAAATCATATAAAACCATTTCAATCTCATTAAGTCATTAAAATCATTTTCGACTCCTTATGCCTAAACATAAGAAAGTTCTCTTTTACCTTTCACCGGGAGTACTATACCAACACTGACATAAATAATAACTACTAGGTGATCATCCTAGCAATAAGTATTTAACCCTACTTGTCTGGGCGGCTTCCCGTAGTGTCGTACGAGATGACTTAACCTCATTACTTTAAATAATGATCATTTTCCCTCTCAATGGGGGAATTTATCCCACAAACCTCGACTTTGCCTTGGAATGTGTCCCTACACCGACACGTGTAGTTTTATGGTAACAAACTCAACATTCAAACCAATCTCGGTGGTCTTCACTAGTAGCTCCCAAAATATTTGACATATCAAAAATAGATTCATAGCATAATAGCCTCAAAGGATCTATTTTTATCAGATCATGATTTTCATAGCCAATCCAACCCATTTGAAAAAAAATCAAATGAATAGCTTTTTTCATGTTAAAGCCTTTAGCAATTGATATTTAGCTTAAAGTGTATATATCAATATGTATATCGCCTCATGTTTTACTCGTGTTTCGTAGATTTCAGATGTAAAATATGTTGATTTATGTTAATTAGTAGTGTTTTTATATGTAGGAATCATCCGGAGGCAATAGGGGGCGAATGATGCGAGATTAGAGCCAAAAAGGAGAAAAAGTTGAAAATGGCGATTTGCAGGACCACAAGTAGCGTGGTGGCCCATTTTTCGGAATGCTTATTTTCCCAATGCCAAGGCTAGCGCCCCACGCTACCCTGGGTGCTGGTGACGGGAAACATCTCCTATTTTACCCCCCACGCTACCCTGGGTGCTGGTGACGGGAAACATCTCCTAGTTTACCCAAGACAAGATTATTTCGGCCCAAGACCCCCCAAACTCGTATAAAATCAAGTCTCAATCTAATTTGGAGGATATCTAACATACTTTGAAGGATAATTCACGGTGGGCAACATGCACCACGCTTGGAGGAGGCTTCTAACTAGTTTTTCTTCTCTTCTCTTCTTTTAATTTAATAGTTTATTAGTTCTAGAGTTGTGGGTGCTACATGAATGTTGTAGTTTGAAGCTTGAATTGTTCTTATTATTTTATCATATTGGTTTATTTATTCAATCTTACGCTTAATTATTTGATTACTTGATCACCAATTGAATACTATCTACAAATCTAGGATTGAACTCGAGAGAGGAAATTTTAGATTGCAAATTAGATTGAATAGAGAAAGATCTTGAACTCAAGCATTGGGAATGGATTTGCGGTTAGGATAGGGATATACCTAATCGCCTTGCTTGGTTACTATACAGGAGGTATTAATGTGTTCTTGTTAATCCTAATTTCATAGGAATATAGGCGCTAGGTTAGCTTGAATAGGCGAGTAGTACTTCGGTATAAGGCTGCGAGTAATATTAACTATGTCAATCAATAAACTAGATAAATTAATTAGACAATTTAGGTTGAAAACTCAACGGGGTTGTTAGCTAACCCATAGCTCTATAATATTGTCTCT
This sequence comes from Nicotiana undulata, assembly GCA_005239495.1. Lineage (NCBI taxonomy): Eukaryota > Viridiplantae > Streptophyta > Magnoliopsida > Solanales > Solanaceae > Nicotiana > Nicotiana undulata. Next base: position 61,136 of record ML290514.1, on the reverse strand, counting down.
CATTGAATTCGTCTCTAATATTCGCCAAATTGTTTTCTTTAACTCTTAGTTTTCTACTCTAGATTAGTTTTAGTTAAATATTTATACGTTAGGAAATCGCTTGAATAGATAAGTTGTGTTAGTTTAATTTAGTAAATGGTTAATCACAAGTCTATGTTGGTAAGATATTTGGACTTACAATCTTATATTAGCAATTAACATCAATCTATAGATACAACAAGTGCTTCCTTTGTTGAAATTTCAAAAGATAAACTTTTTCATGAAAATATATATTTAGCACTCAAGCATTTTATACTCTTATCAACAAATAAATTTTAATAAAACTTATAAGAATATCCTTAAGTTTCAATTTGCCAACAAGTTTTGAAAACAAGATTTTTATAAAATTGCATGATGCTTCATAAAAAATAATTTAGAAACACATGGTGACATATTTTCCGCTTGTCCCCGTACGGATGCAAATTTACAAATAATATAATTTATCAACTTAAGACATGTTTTTAAAGAGAATCCCTCAAGAAGAGTAAGTCTTAATCAACTTACCTCAAACTTCAAGCTCCAAAAAAAAATACTATAATGCTCCAATTGATTAAAATGTCCAAATATTGCCCACAATTCAATATCTACCATTAGATATCAAAGCTACATTAAAACAAATACGAAAAGGTTCATAAATATCCATTTGGACTTCACAATTTGACAACAAGCCTTCAACCATCCCAAATTATCCAATAAGTTCAACCATTAGCCTATTAAATTCCATTCTTACAATTAAATACTCGTTTGGAGTCATTATTGATACTACGTGATTACCCAACATCATCAAGTCACTATTCATTGCCTTCTCAAACAAAACTCTAGGTTCAAGAACACCTATTTCAAGAACTAGTGTTATATCTTATCCAAATGGTGATTCCCAATTCAATTCATTCATCGATTAAGTTATCAAGTCTATTGGAATCATTAGAAACTCAAAACAGTTCCATTTATATCAATTCATCACTATACATTTTCTTTACCCGAAATGACATTATCAAGACCCACCCTTAGGGTTCATACAATTTCCCATTATAAATTCAAATAAAACTCATAAACATGCTACCCATACTCCAATATGACATATACATGAAGCTCAAGTGAAAGATTACCTCTTGGTGGAAGAATCTCACTTTTCCTCTTTTTGGTATTTTTGAAGATTCAACCCATTTCCTATGGATTTGATCCATGATAATATTAGTTTTTTCACTAAATGATGTTATATAATCATCCTTGTACCAAAATAACTTACCTTGAAGTGTAACCATGGTGGAAGAGCTCATCATCTCTAGAAAATAGTTCAAAGTTGAAGAACTAACACATTCTTTCTCTAAACTCCAACCCCTTAAAATGACCCTTGAGGCTGCGTAGCTTCGCTACGTAGCCTACGCAGGGGAACTTTCCTAGGCCGAAATCTATAATTGGCTACGTAGGTTGTGTAGCCTGATGCGTAGCTGCACTACCACCTTTTGGTAAAAAGTCCATAACCCATTGTCGAAGTATCCAAATGATGAACGGTATAAAGCATTAGAAACTAGAAACATAGACCTCTCATTGGAGGGGTCATACACCGTTTTACTCTTCATATCTTGAGATTTATTCTCGTTTGAAGTTAGGTCTTGTGTGAACTAACTTGAAATTTTACCCCGTCATATAATTTCGAACTTGACTTAGCCTTAGGGATCTTCTTAGACCATAAACCATTATTAATGCATCTTATGCATAGATTATCACGATCAATTGATATCCTTCATATTATTAGTCATGTTCATACCCATACCCAAATTACTATAATTAGCATCCGTCAATCTTCTTAATGGTCTTTAAATACTTCAAAATTTTCTAGGGTGTTACATTTTGCCTTGTCAACTTCAATTCCATTCCTTGATATTTTTGGCCAAGGAAAATACTTTCCTCGACCATGAAATGGAATTTCTCCCAATTGAGCACCAAATTTGTTTCTTCACATCTAGCCAACACTTTGTCCAAATTTTCAAGACAATCATCAAAAGAATCTCCAACCACGAGAAGTCATCCATGAAAACTTCAAGGTGGTCCTCCACAATGTCCGTGAAAATAGCCATCATACACCTTTGAAAAGACTCTGGTGCATTGCACAAACCAAATGCCATCCACTTGAAAGCAAAAGTACCATAGGGACATGTTGAGGTTGTTTTCTCTTGATCTTCCGGAGCAATGAGAATTTGGTTGTAGCCCAAGTACCCATCAAGAAAGCAATAGAAAGCATGGCCGGCCAATTCGGCACTAGCCAACACTTGTGAGCTTGCACTTGATTTAGTTGGGCTTTTGCTGGTTGATTCATGGTAGCTGTCAATTCGGCAATGGCTTGCCCATGGTCTTGCAATTTTTTATGAAGGTGAATCATATTTGTGTCAACCTGTGGAACATTGACCCGGGATTGCCAAGCCGCCGACATTTCCGCCATCTCATCCAAAATCTCACATGCCTCCGCATAAGGCGTAGTCATAAAGTTCCCACCGTCTAGTTGATTCACTACACATTGGTTGGTTGTGTTAATCGCACGATAGAAGGTTTGTTGAATCATGTTTTCCGTCATATCGTTGTTGGGAAATTCCTTAACCATAGTTCTATAGTGCTCCCATATCTCGTGTAGTGGTTCATTCGGCTCTTGCTTGAATGCCAAGATCTAATCTCGAAGTGTAGCCATGTGTCCGGGATAGAAAAACTTAGCAATGAACTTTTCTGTCAACTCATCCCAAGTGTGAATTGAATGGTTCAGCAATCGTTCCAACCAATCTAAAGCTTTTCCCCATAGAGAGAAGGGAAAAAGCCTTAGCCTCAATGCATCCTCAGAGACATTAGTTTTCTTGCTCCCCCAACAAGTATCCACAAATCCCTTCAAATATTTATAAGCATTTTGTGTCGGAGCATCGGTAAAGAAACCATGTTGCTCAAGCAAAGTGAGCATCACATTGGTTGTTTGGAATTTTCCCGCCCTAATACGGGGAGGGACTATTGCACTAGCATAATCTTCGTTGAGCAATATACGTTGTGGAGGCGCTCGTGGTGGAGTTGGGGTGGAATGGGAACATTGTCATGAGGTACTCGGCCTCTCCGATTGGCTTGTGGCTCATGAGGCACCTCCTCTTCCCTCAAAGGAAAATTTTCGAGCTCGTTGTTCGCCATGGTTGTACCTAAAATTTCTCACACAAGTTAGTAACACAGAAGGAAAAGAAGATATTCCAAAAACAAACACAAATGTGTAGCTAACACCGTTTTAACTCCCCAGCAATGGACCAAAAATTGATCCACATCTAATCCTCACTCAATAGTGAGTGGAAACAGTCATTGGAAGAATAGTACCCAACAAGAGTCGGGGTCGATTTCCATAGGGAGCTACTATTGGTGTTAGGGGTATATACTTGACAAAAGCAAATGGAACAACTAAATTGCACTTCCAAACAAATAGTTTTGATTTCTAATTCTAAGTTTACTCTAACAATTATAAGCTAAGAGAAGAAACTAGAAATCGAAAGATTGTTTTTGGTGTTTTTCCAAATAGTTAAAAAGCCTAGGGATGTGACCATAAACTAGGTGTTCCCCTAATGGGTTAAATATGTTAACACGTGTTTGTTGATTGTGGTGTATTATAGCTCCCAACTCTACGTTACCCACTCAATATTGCTCGGTCATACAGTGATCTTGCCCAATTCGGCTTTATCAAGCCCGACCGGGTATCAAACTAAATGGTTAATATGAGCTCAAATTGAGTTCTCACTATCTCTAGTTTGAACCCTTTAATTAGGCTAATTGAACTCTCAATTAGCCTAATTCCTTGTTAGCTAAGTTATCCTAGACTAGGTCCTTTTTTCTCAAGTAGAGACCGAGTCAAAAAGGCATGAATCAATATTTGCAACCATTAATTCTAATATTGAAGCATAAACAAAGCTAAATAATCAACATCCAATCATAAACAAACATTAAATCAAATACCCATAAGGTTTACATATTAGGGTGGAGTCACAGCCCTAGTAAGTATCTAGCTACTCATAGTGATAAATGAAGAAAACAAAGAAGAAATACTAATTAAACTCATAATTTAAGATTAAAATGATAAAATATGATGTTTAAATCTTAAAATAGTCACAAACTTTCTAAAATGGCAAAATACAACGGCTACAACAGCTCAAACTTCGAAACTTGACCTAAAAATGTGAATCTCGTCTATTTATAGTGGCCCAAAATACACTAACAAAAATGCCCCTCGGGTGTTGATAGTAGGTGATTTAGACTATATTTTCACCCTTAATGAACCATACTTTATTATGTTTTGAGTGCAAATAGTGATAACAAAATGCTCTAATCAGTGTTTCTATGCTTTGCAGGATATAATTTGTGATGAGAGATGCTTTAGAGAGTTTTGGAATCAATTAAGTGAGTTTAAGGTCAATCGAGAAGAGCACGTGAGAAAAAGAAAAAGAAAAAGGCGAAAATTGCTGGAAGAGAGCCCACCGTGACCGCAGTCGACCACGACTGGAGCGCGGTGGGCGAGGCAGCGAGAATCAGAAAGTTCGTCTTTCACCGCGGTCGCGCCGCGTTTCTACCGCGGTCGCGCCGCGTTTCTGCCGGGGTCGCGGGCGAGTACTGGAAGGCCAGAAAAATCGAAGGACTTAAGTGCAAAAAAAGGGGAATAAGTAGCCTAACGCTACTTAAACCTTATAAACTCGCCCAAGAAAGTTAGAAGTTTGTTTTTAGACTCAAATAGGAGGCAAGAACAAGTGTGATAAGACAAGTTACAATTAGAGTTTTTCTATTCTCTTTCTCCTATCTTTATTTTGAGAATTATGATTTCCTTTAAGTTTTTATTGTGTTTGAGTATGAGTCGCTAAATAACTAATCTAAGGTTTTGGTGGAACCCGTTGAGGATGAAATTATTGTTATAATAATATAGTTTTGCTTGGTTTTTAATCTCTATTTGTTCAACTACGTTCTTGTTGTAGTTGATTGAAGGGCCCTCAATTAGTTGTTCCTATTTAGTGTTTATCTACTCGAGAGAGAGTGCATATTTAGTAATTATTGAACAACATCAGTCCCAAAGTATAGGAGGGATCCATAACCGAGGGTTTAAAGGTTGGATTAGAGATAACGATACCTTGGGTGCAATCTAAAGTGAACTGTAATGCAATTTAGCTAGCGTAACTTGAGAGAGTGCGTCTAGTAGATTATCATAATTACTTGAGAGAGATTTATGATATCATGAGTGTTCATGATTGATAGAGATAACGAAACCAAAACTGTAGGAAATATACAAGAAGGGATTTCATCAACGAGGGAAACCATAACCTTAGACCTTTATCACATCTGTTTACATCTAAATATTAGTTGTCTTTTAGTTTATTTAATTTCATCAACTGTAGTAGTGAACATACCGAAAAGTGATATTCATAACCTTTGGGAAATTGATTATTGAGAATCTAGTAGTTTAACAACAACAATTGATAGGTTAATTCCCTGTGGGATTCGACTCTGGGCTAAATACTCAGATTATATGTGCAACGCCCGCTTAGTCTTTTTATAAGACATAGTTGAGCGTAATCAAATTTTGGCGTCGTTGCCGGGGAGTTAACGGTATTATCAATTGTAGTTGGATGAAAATACAAAATTCTTAAGTGTAGTCAATTTTCTTTGATTTCATTCATATATTGAATTTCTAACGTTTGTTGAATCGGTTGTACAGGTGCATGCCTAGAAACTCATCGAGAACTGGTGAAGTATTTGACGCCTTACCAGACCCCGAAAAAGTTTTCAAGGCCATGAACAGGGCCAACCGGGAAAGCAAGAAGCAACCACCCATTAAACACATTGAAACAGACATAGCAGACTTGAATGATAGGAACAACAATAATAATGGGGAACATGTGGTTGACCCAGCCGCATAGATTGCGGCGCCTGCGGTGCCCATTGTACCAGAGGCGCCTTTATATGACTGGTCACAACCCACAGCAGAGAATCTGGCCTCCGCGATCATAGTCCCTCAGATAGAAGATGAGTCCTTTCAAATCACAAATAATATGTTGCACTTGTTGCAGAATAAGGGACTATTTTCGGGGTCATACATTGAAGATCCCCAGCAACATTTGAAGAACTTCTTGTCGATTTGCAAGACTTAGAGCCAACCAAACGTCACTCCGGAGGCAATAAGACTGTTGTTGTTTCCGTTCTCGGTGACAAGAGTAGCCAGACTTGGCTTAAATCGCTCCCCATCAATTCTATTACTACATGGGAGGAGTTGGTCAAGCAGTTTTTGAATAAATTCCATCCACCGAACAAGACAGCGCAACAAATTGATGAGATCTTGAGCTTCAGGCAGAAGCCTATGGATACACTACAAGAGACATGGGAACGGTTTAAAGGGATGCTGGTTATCTGTCCTCACCACGGTATTCCAGAACAGATGTTAGGGCAGCGATTTTATATGGGTCTGGCTGATGGTGTGAAAGCCAACGTTGATGCTTCAGCTGGTGGAGCATTATTGGGTAAGACATGGAGAGAAAGCCAGACTTTACTTGATAAAATGGCACAAAATTCAGGGTGGACAACTAGGGGTGCACCTATTACCCCAGTGGTTCACTCAGTGCCATTTGATCCTTCCAACACTATTGATGAAAACATGGTCACTTTGAGACACAGATGAGCATACTTACGAAAAAGGTAGAGGAGTCGGGATAAAAGCAGCAAGTTCATATTGTGGATACTACCAATGGGGGCTTATGCACATCTTTCTTTAGTCAACCAATTGGTAATAAGTGGAATGCAGATTGAGATCATCCTCACTACCCGAAAAATATGAATTATGTGTCAAACTATGGAGGCCAGAGACAGGGTGGACAAAATTGGGGTCAGCAAGCTCAGCCGTACAGACCACCTCATCAGCAGCATAATAGTGGAAACATAGGTGCCATGAGACCTCATGGTAATGCGGCACCTTATCAAAGGCCACAAGGGTTTAATAATCACAATCAACAACAGACATATCACCCCCTCGCAACAACATGGGGGAGACAAGAAGATGGGTTTTCTAGACTTGAAGCGTTGATGCAACATGTGATTGCGTCAACTGCAAAAATCAGTGAGAGAATAGATGCACACGAATAAGTTATTGAAAATATTGAAGTGTAGATGGGCCACATCTCAATGTCATTGAATAATCGTCCTCTTGGGACTTTGCCTGCAGACACTCAGGTAAATCCTAAGGACCAGGGCCCAAAGCAGCTGATGTCAGTGAGTTTCCGCAATGGCAAGGACTTAGACTTGGAACAGAAGATAGCTCGTGAAAGCAGGCAGGCCGAGACACTGGTACCAGTGCCGATTGAACTTGATGATTCAAAAAACTTGACTAAGGTAACAGTGCAACCTGCTGAAGGAGAACCCAGTGCGCAGAGTGAGGCTGAAAAAGAAGTGGAGATAGCCCAGGAGCCGGTAGTTGAGGTGGTGGCTGAGAAAGAAAAGTCCCAAATCACTGGGAAAAAGAAACTGCCAGTTCCATTCCCTCAGAGGCTGGCCAAATACCAAAAGGATGAACAGAACAAAAAGTTCTTGGATATGCTGAAACAGACACAGGTAAACATTCCTCTAATTGATGCTCTGAAGGAGATTCCTGGCTATGCGAAGATGATGAAGGACTTGATGTCCCGAAAATTTGATTTCCAAGACATGGCAACTGTGACTCTTACTCAGACTTGCAGTGTTGTAGTGACACGACCAATTGCAGAGAAGTTGTCTGATCCAGGGAATTTTACAATTCCCTGCACCATTGGCAATTTTGCTTTTGCCAAAGCACTGTGTGATTTTGGGGCCAATATTAATCTCATGCCTCTGTCCATTTACAAGAGACTAGGGATTGGTAGAGCCAGACCAACTTCTATGTTATTGCAGCTGGCTGACAGGACAGTAAAGAGACTGTCAGGCATTCTAGATGATGTATTGGTGCAAGTGGGGAAGTTTGTGTTCCCTGCTGATTTTGTGATACTGGATTGTAGAGTGGATGAGGAGATTCCCATAATTTTGGGAAGGCCATTCTTGGCCACAGGCAGAGCCCTCATTGATTGTGAAAATGGGGAGCTTAAGATGAGGCTAAACGATAAAGAAATCACATTCAATGTGCAGAAATCCATGAGGCGACCGAGTGAATTTGCCAGTTGTTCTCTCATTGATGTTGTGGATGTGATAGTGGAGGAAGATGATGTGGCCTTAACTATTGAGGACCCCTTGATGCATGTTTGATGAATTTGGAGGAGGTAAATGGGGAAGAACTGGCAGAATAGGGGTTAGCACTTGAAGGAAAATGGGTCTAGCCGAGGGCTCTCGAGCTTGAGCCATTACACTTATAGAAAAGAGAGAGCTCGCCAACTAAACCATCTGTGGAAAATCCACCCAAGCTGGAGTTGAAACCACTGCCAGCCCATCTCAGGTACGCGTTTCTTGGACCTAACTCTACTTTACCTGTTATTATCTCATCAAGTTTGTTAGATGTGCAGGCAAATAAGCTTTTACATGTACTCACTGAGTGCAAGACTGCCATCCGAAAAGATCACTTCCCACTTCACTTCATCGATCAAATGCTCGACAGTCTGGCAGGGAGGTCCCACTTTTGTTTCCTGGACGGGTACTCGGGGTACAACCAAATTTCTATTGCCCCAGAAGACAAAGAAAAGACCCCCTTCATATGTCCTTATGGTATATTTGCCTTCAAAAGGATGTCATTCGGCCTCTGCAATGCACCTGCCACATTTCAAAGGTGCATGATGTCCATATTCACCGACATGGTCGAAGATATCATGAAGGTATTCATGGATGATTTCTCAATAGTGGGAAATTCATTTGATGAGTGCCTAGCAAATCTGACCTGTGTGCTAAAGAGGTGCATTGAGACAAATCTTGTGCTTAATTGGGAGAAGTGCCATTTCATGGTACAAGAAGGGATCGTCTTGGGGCACTTGGTGTCGAGCAAAGGAATTGAGGTGGATCGCGCCAATGTAGATGTGATTGAAAAGCTTCCACCACCCACATCGGTGAAAGTTATACGTAGCTTCCTTGGGCATGTCGGGTTCTACCGGCAACTCATCAAAGATTTCTCCAAAATAGCCAACCCTCTCTGTAAGTTTCTTGAAAAATATAACCCCTTTGTGTTTTCTAATAATTGCAGGGTGGCTTTTGAGGAGCTAAAAAAGAGGCTAGTCACAGGCCCGATAATTGTTGCCCCCGACTGGGAGCAACAATTTGAGCTCATGTGCGATGCTAGTGACTACGCAGTGGGGGCCGTGTTAGGACAACAAAAGGATAAGATAATGCACCCAATCTACTACGCAAGTAGGACATTGAGTGGATCTCAGCTGAACTACACAGTGACTGAAAAAGAGATGTTGGCAGTAGTGTTCGCCTTTGACAAGTTCAGATCATACTTGATCGGGTCGAAGGTGATTGTGTACACTAATCATGCATCCATCAGATATTTGATTGAGAAGAAAGAATCAAAGTCATGCCTAATTCGTTGGGTGTTGCTCCTGCAAGAATTCGATTTAGAAATTCGTGACCACGAGGGTACGGAGAATCAAGTTGTAGATCATCCGTCGTGACTTGAAGGTGTTGAAAATGCAGACACAGAGGACATTCTAGAAACCTTTCCAGACGAGCAGCTACTCGCCACAGGTGTGGAGGATGTGCCATGGTATGCAGACATTGCAAACTACCTGGCAAGTGGTATTGAGCCTTATGAACTCTTATATGTCCAAAAGAAAAGATTTTATCGTGATTGCCGCAATTATTATTGGGATGAACCTCACTTGTTTAGAATCTGTATTGATAATATGATCTGGAGGTGCGTCCCGAGATAGAGCAATTTTCTGTTTTGCAGGCTTGTCACGCATCAGCTTATGGAGGGCATTTTGGAGGAGTTCGAACAGCAACTAAGGTTCTAGAGGACGGATTATACTGGCCAACTGTGTTCAAAGATGCTCACCAATGGGTTAAGGGTTGTAATGAGTGTCAAAGGACGGGGAACATATCTCGTCGTCATGAGATGCCCATGAACCCAATACAAGAAGTGGAGGTGTTTGATGTTTGGGGGATTGACTTCATGGGTCCCTTTGTCAGTTCCTATGGCAATAAGTACATACTTGTTACTGTAGATTATGTGTCCAAATGGGTGGAAATGGCAATGCTCCCCACCAATGATGCAAGAGTGTGGTGGGGTTCTTGAAGAAAAACATATTCACCTGTTTTGGGATCCCAAGGGCCATTATCAATGACTGAGGCACTCACTTCTGCAACCGTGTCTTCGAAAAGCTACTAGCCAAGTATGATGTGCGCCACAAGGTGACAACTCCTTATCACCCTCAGACGAGTGGACAGGTTGAGATATCAAATCGAGAAATCAAGAGTGTGCTGACAAAAATGGTAAACGCCACAAGAACTGATTGGGCGAAAAATCTTGATGACGCACTCTGGGCCTATAGAACTGCATTTAAAACACCAATTGGTATGTCGCCATACAAGTTGGTATTTGGAAAGGCATGTCACCTGCCAGTAGCACTAGAACATCAAGCTTGGTGAGCACTGAAACAATTGAACCTGAATCTTGATGTTGCGGGCACAAGTCGAGTCACTGAGTTGCATAAGTTGGAAAAATTTAGGTATCAAGCATTTGAAAGATAGAGGTTGTATAAAGAAAGAATGAAGAGGTTACACGACAAAAACATTGTGGACCACAACTTCAAACCCAGAGATAAAGTATTGCTCTATAATTCAAGATTGAGATTATTTCCGGGTAAGCTCAAGTCCCGATAGTCTAGACCATTTCGAGTGGTCGAAGTGTTCCCCTCTGGTGTTGTAGAGATTGCTACTGAATATGAGTCCAACGCCTTCAAGGTTAATGGACAGAGATTAAAACCGTATGTGGGGATGAATAAGACCAAGGAGTTGTCTGTGGTGCATCTTTTTTAACCTCAGAGGTTGAGTGAGCCTTAAATGCGCTCATTCTGCGTCGTGTCGCGATGTTAAATTAGGATCTTCATGGAAGCAACCCATTGATTGTTGTATTCGTCGTGCCGTGACGTTAAATTAGGTGCTTCATGGGAGGCAACCCATTGATTGTTGTATTCGTCGTGCTGCGACGTTAAATCAAGTGTTGCGTGGGAGGCAACCCATGATTTTAGTTGCTTCCTATTTTGTGTGTGTTGTAGGTGATGTACATGCGACTAACCCATTATCGAATGTGCAGAGCAAGCTTGGAGGCATGTGGAACTAAGACATGGTCAAGACACAAATATGGTAAGGCAAAAATGGGAGAAAAACATAGTCTCAGTCGAGGTACCAGCACCGCGGCGCGACCACGGCAAAAGCTGCACTTTTTGAATCACTTTCACTGCGACCGCGGCGCACCGCGGCAAAGGATGTACTTTCTGAATCTCATCGCGACCGCGTCAAAAGTTACAAATTCTGAACCTCCCTCCCTCGCCTCGTCCGCGGCGAGTCTTCTGCCGCCCCAGGTATGTGCTTTTTAAATATATTTTTATTTTATTTTTAAATTTTCCCCATTCTTCTAAAACCTAACCA